>PVJL010008560.1:0-65563 GCA_004026885.1 Lyroderma lyra
CTTGAAGACGCAGTGGGAATATGAATCTCTTACCCAAGAGCTCCAAGGAGTTTGGCTCCGTTGACTATTGGGAGAAGTTCTTCCAGCAGCGAGGAAAGAAAGCTTTCGAGTGGTATGGAACTTACCTCGAACTGTGCGGGGTGCTGCACAAATACATCAAGCCCCGGGAAAAGGTAAGCGCGTCCTGGTAGCCGTGTGCGTGTGTTCGGGAAGGTGGTAAATGCCTACCAAGTAATCCTGCACGTAGTACACAGTAATAGTTGTGGTGCCCCTAATTTGGCCCGTAATTTCAGGATTCCGTGCATCATTCTGTCTATAAGGCAGCTAAAAATATTTTAAAGGTTTTCAGATAACATACCGCCCGCTCTAGCTCATCCTTCAATTAATAACCCCACTGAAAGAGTGACTTCTTTAGTAACCCAACCTAGATGTCGCCTCCTAGAGAAGAAAGTGTGCTTTTCTGTCACTGTACTTCCCTGTGGGGCAGGCAGCAGCTGTGGCTTTACTGATACATGAAACTTATCAAATCGTTGCAGGGCCCGCTGAATTTCAGGCAGTTTGCTCAGCCCTTATTCTGCAAGAGCATTAAGATAAAAACCCTGCTCACATTCCAGAAATGAAATGTGATAAGTACAATAATAGGAGGTTTGACAGAGGTGGGGTTATACTAAGGGTAGGGTAGAAAACTAACAATTGTGTAGAATGCTTAAGTGACAAGCCTTGTGCTGGATGCTGTGTGTGTGTGTGTGTGTTCGTTCAATATTTGAATTCTCATAATAAACTCTGTGAGGTGCATTGTGGTACATTGAATTCTACAAATGAGGAAATGGAGGCTCTGAGAGCCAGCTTCTTGCCCAAGATCGGACATGTAGTAAGTGGTCACGTGGCAATTTAAACTCAGGCCCATCTAGCTCCAAAGCTTATGCACTTCTTATTGTACCGTGCTTTTCCAGTGATAGCGACATTCAGGCAGAATTTTAAAGGCTCATCGGGAGATTACTCCACAGAGAGGGACCAGCAACCTGTGTTTATGTTTGTCTCCAGAAAATAGCAGAGTATCAGGAGGAGGAGCTGAAGGTATGAGTGCAATAGGATTATACCAGAACTAGGTTTTCAACAGTAAAACAAATAGATTTCAACAGTAATTATTGCATTTTTGATTCTGTGACTTCTTATTAATTCTTAATTTATTATGCTTGATTCAGGGAAAAGAACAACCGTGATTAGTTTTGTTTCTGCAGTATGGAAAGCCCATTTTCACACAACTTGTATTGTTGTCACTGAATGTGGTTTTTCACTAGTGAGTCCTCTAACTAGTGGTGTTCCAAGATGGAGCCTAGAATCAATTCTATAATGGCGTGCTCACATGTGAGAATATCATCTCTCCCTTCTGATAACGTGCAACAGCCAAGGCGGGACTTGAGTCCTCGAAGCCTGTGAAGCTCATTCCTTTGTCATGATCACCTCCATTGCGTTGGTTTCCTCCCCAGGTGCTGGTGATTGGGTGTGGTAACTCGGAGCTAAGTGAGCAGCTGTATGATGTGGGCTATCAGGATATTGTGAACATTGACATCAGCGAGGTTGTCATCAAGCAAATGAAGGAACGAAATGCCAGCCGACGGCCCCAGATGAGCTTCTTGAAGATGGACATGACACAGATGGAGTTTCCCGATGCCTCGTTCCAGGTGGTGTTGGACAAGGGCACCCTGGATGCCGTCCTGACAGATGAGGAGGAGAAGACCCTGCAACAGGTGGACAGGATGCTGGCTGAGGTTGGCCGTGTCCTGCAGGTGGGCGGTCGCTACCTCTGCATCTCCCTGGCTCAGGCTCACGTCCTCAAGAAAGCAGTGGGTCACTTCTCTCGGGAGGGGTGGATGGTGAGGGTGCACCAGGTGGCCAACAGCCAGGACCAGCTGTTGGAAGCAGAGCCTCGGTTCCCCCTGCCTGTCTTTGCCTTCATCATGACCAAGTTCAGGCCAATCCCTGGCTCTGCCCTTCCCATCTTTGAGCTGTGTGCTCAGGAGCAGGGCAAGCCTGTGCGGCTGGAGAGTGCCGAGCGGCTGGCCGAGGCAGTGCAGGAGCGGCAGCAGTATGCCTGGCTGTGCAGCCAGCTGTACCGCAAGGCTGGGCTGGGGAGTGTATCTCTGGACTTGTGCAGTGGGGACACGGGGGAGCCACGCTACACCCTCCACGTGGTGGACAGCCCCACTGTGAAACCATCGCGGGACAATCATTTTGCCATTTTCATCAGTGAGTTGGGATTGGTCCCTCTCTTCCCTGGAGGGGCTGGGGTGGGGCTTTGGTGGATGGGTATGACTTGCTGGTTTTATCTGGTAGGGGCAGTACTTTCAGAGGTCATACTAGCCAAGGCACGAGGAAGGGCCAGAACCAGCTCTCCAGCTACCTGCTTAGATTTGAAGCTTGTTTCTTTTCAGCTTCCATTGCAAAGGCTTGATGAAGTGGGAGAAGGGGGTTGGTAGGGAGGAGAGAGAAGCCACAGATAAATTTAGGGAAGTCACACATTGCAGAGATATTAGTTACTTTGTAACTAATGGCAGCAGTGGAGTCCCAGCTCTGCTGCCTGTGAGCTGCCAGACCTGGGGAAGTTACTGTGCTTCTCTGCTGATTTGAGACAGACAATACAGAGTAGTGGCTAAAAAGAGAGCCCTGGAGCCAGACTGTTTGGGTTCCACTAGTCCTGTCCCAGTCACTTCCTGGTGGTGTGACAGTGGACGTTACTTTTCTTTCTGTGCTTCAGTTTCCTCATCTATAAATTGAGAGTAACTACCTTGTGTAGTTGTGAGAAGTGTAAAGGTGTTTAGGATGGTACCTGGCATGTGATAAGTGCTTTATCATTATTGAAGGGGGTAGATCATGCTGATTTACCCTAATAATGATCAAAAGAGAGATGACGAGGGAATACTTTGAGAAGTAGAAAATTTTGGACAAATGTGAGGTGTTGACATGGTCTTGTTGGTCATTTGATGACTGAGCCATTTTTCCAAGTATTTCATAATCCTGACTGTCCACCTGTAGGAACAGGTAGTGCATTGAACATGAGAAAGGTGTCTGGGCTGGACAGTCTGACTTTGAGTCCCAGTTTTGCCATTAATTAGTTTTGTGAACTTGGGCAAATAATACAACTTCTGTTCCTCAATTTCCTTGTTTATACAATGGGAAGAATAATACTGCTTGCATCCTGGGCTACTGTGAGGATTTGATTAGTTTCTATTTATAAACTGCTTGCCTGGTATGTAATAAATGTTAGTATTATTGATGTTTTTCTTGCACCAGGTACCTGCCTCCTGCCCCTTCCGTTGGTGCGCACACTTCTATTCCTCCTCAGTTCTGCCTCCGTCTGTTGGCTGCTTTGCTTTGTGCCTTGTGCTCTAGGGAATTGATAGTGCCTAAGTGGGTCACAGGTGGAAGGGATGCTGGGCCTGGGCAGGGTCTGGCTCTCTGCTGTGTGGTTCATATTGGCTGTGGGCCTCAACATTCTCCCTGGGACTCCCGGTCACCAAGTGCCTGTTTCCAGTCCCCCAGGGTCGAGAGACAGAGTGGCTCTTTGGCATGGAAGATGGCCGGAAGCAGCTGGCAGTCAGCGCTGGCTTCAGGAGGCTGATCACAGTGGCCCTTCACCGAGGTCAGCAATACGAAAGCATGGACAGCATCCAGGCGGAGCTGTCGACCAGAGTCATGGAACTGGCCCCAGCCGGGATGCCCCCCCAGCAGCAGGTAACAAAGCCCTGGGAGCAGCTATCCTAGGTCTCTGGAGAAGTTATATTAGTAGCTGGGAAAGGAGGGTGTGTCTTGGAAGGAGCTAGGATGGAGTCTTTGACCTGTGACCAGAGGGCAGGATGGGAAGGGACCAAAACATCTAGCATGATTTTCAAGATGTTGGTGTTGCTGGTTTGGTGTTTTACTGGCAAGGAAACTGAAGGTTTTTGCCAAAATGGTGACATGGTATTATCAGTTGACATCTTCTGTCTTGTGCCATCCTGGTCACATGACAGGGTAATTGACAGCTGAGTGTATTGCAAGGAGTGTACTTATTTATAGTAAGAACTTTATTTTTTATAGAGGGGAGACTTACAGTACCTAGAGGCTGAGTGCTGTAGTAACAGATCTGAAAAGAAGAACAGGCTCCTAGGTTCCTAGCCTGGGCTTCTGCCCATTGGGCTGACCTGTGCTTACAGGTGAACGTGTCTTTGATGCTTCCTGGCAGACCCTGGGGTTGGTGTCCATCAGAGAGACCCAGTTCCTGTGCAGAGGTTCATTGGTGACCTCTCATCAGTAACTACATGTCTGCAATGCAGTCAGAAGTCCCTGGTGATTATTAAATATTCATGTAGGTCTTTAAAAAGAAATAGATGTAAAGATTAGGAAGAGAAATGGAAAAATTTAGAGGGAAATGTATTTTCCTCCTAATTTATTTCTCCTGTTTAGAGTAATGTAAGAAAAAGATGAGAGTAACTGAGGGAAGGGAGAAATTTCTGTGTATTGGAATGGTTACTTTCTCCGTGGGTTTTGTTATCTTATTCCTATTCCGATTCCTTCTCTCATAATTATAGTTCCTTCCCAAGGCGTCCCCCTGGCTTTAATTGTGTTGGGCTATTGAAAGTCCTTTCAAGGATTACTGTTGAGAAACCCTATTTTTCTTGGGGAGAACCAACTGCATTTCACTAATGGTTTGGGGGATCCCTTGGTTTTCAGAAAGGTGACTAAACCTTTCGACATCTGTTCAAATGCCCCAGAAGTACTCTAGTAGAATGACAAGTCTTTGGAATTATCACTACCCCGAACCTTGGGATGGGACTCCCCCTGTACACACAAGGGAAGGGGTGAGATTTCTCACATTTTTTATCTGAGCCAGTGTTTCGACCACATTTCTGCTGTAACTCTAGGTGCCCTTCCTGTCTGTGGGTGGGGACATTGGGGTCCGGACCGTTCAGCACCAGGACTGCAGCCCCTTGAGTGGTGACTACGTCATCGAGGACGTGCAGGGGGACGACAAGCGTTACTTTCGGCGACTGATTTTCCTCAGCAACAGGAACGTGGTGCAGTCAGAAGCCCGGTTGCTGAAGGATGTGTCTCACAGAGGTGAGGCGTCGGAGGCACGGTGGTGGGACCCAAATGCACATGGCATGGACTCTTGATTTGGGGTGGTCAGTAGGACCTAGGAGCTTGACCGAATTGTAGGACAGACCTGGTTACCTGTGACCAGAGGCCCATAGCTCTGTGGGTTATCCCCTTACCATCTGGGCTCCTAGGGCGTGAGTGGCTGTAAACCGCATAGAAGCTTGTGTTCTGATCCTGAGCAAAGCCTGGCTGTGAAATGATAAGGAGCAGGGGTGGGGTTTACCAAGGAAATATGGTAATTGCTTTAACGCCTTCAGTACAAAGGCCACCAGGTTTACAGGTTGCTCCAGGTGCATCTGTGTATTAATTCAGTAGGCCCCTGTGAGACAAGTCAGAAACATGAATGGTGCAGGTGAGCCCTGCTTGACTCCACAGTGCCACCCACTGCTCCCATTTCAGAGGGTTTTAGAGTTGGTGGGTGCCTCAGAGGTCAAATAGTCCAGTACTGCTCAGTAGAACTTCCTGTGATGGAAGACAAAGAAATTGTCCTCTGTCCATTTCTGTGTGGTAGAGTAGAAAGACGATAGGCACTGGGGACAGGCAGTCCCAGCTTCAAATGCTGGCTGCATCACCTTCTGGACCTAATTATTAACTGTCCAGATCCTCAGGTTTTCCATCTGCTAATGATTGGAATTATGGGGTTGTTATAGGAGCTAAAGAAGTAGATGTCCTCATATAGTAATTGGCACAGAGGAGGTAAATAGTAACTTTAAGTCCTTCTCTGTAAGTTTATGAATAAACTTTTCTCCTGTTAATGGCCTTATGTTTCTCAGCTGAGAGGTACCAGGACTCCTCAGTTGAGTTGTCCCAGTCTTTTGGGTGTGTCTTTGCCAATTTCCTTTTCTGACTCTTAATATGTTAACTCTGACAATTAAGTTCATGAACTCATCCTAGAAAAAGTGCTACATACCTCATTGCTGAATATCACTATGGTCACCTTAGAAGTACTCCCTTTGGGAAGCTATGCACTGACACCAGCGCCTAGTTGACCCTTTAAAGCAATTTTGGAACTCTTTTTCTGGAATGGGCATCAGAGCTGTCATTGTATGACCCTTGACGTTGTGAATGTCATCAAAATGTCTTCCTTTCAGTAAAGTCATTAGGGGCCAGATCAGGTGAGTAAGGAGGGTGTTCCAATACAGTTATTTGTGTACTGGCTAAAATCTCCCTCACAGACAGTGCCGTGTGAGCTGGTGCATTGTCATGATGCAAAAGCCATGAGTTGTAGGCGAAAAGTTCAGGTAATTTTCATCTTAACTTTTTCACACAGCCTTTTCAGCACTTCTCAATAGTAAACTTGGTTGACTGTCCAGTTGGTACAAATTCATAATGAAGAGTCTCTGATATCAAAAAAGGTTAGCAACATCGTTTTGACTCTTGATTTGGACTGATGAAACTTTTTTGATAGTGGAGAATTGGCTGACTTTCATTGTGTACTTTGATGCTTTGTTTCAAGGTCGTTTGGGTACACCCATGTTGCATCACCAGTGATAACGTGGCCCAAAACATCGTCTTGCCTCTCCAAAAGGTCTCCTTTGCTTTCGTCCAATGATGAGCTCCTTTGGAACCATTTTTGCTCACACCTTTCTCATGCCAAGATTTTCAGTTAAGATTTTCCTGTTTCTCTCTCAATGTTTACTTGGACTGTTAAACTTCTCACAGTCAGCCGACAATTTTGACACACAATTTGACAAATTGTTGCAATGTTTTCATCAGTTCTGCTCATTATTGGCCGCCCTGACCTCTCTTCATCAGTGACGCTTTTTCTCCCCTCAGAAGAATGCTTAATCCATTTGTACACTGCCATTTTCTTTATAGCGTTATACACATAAACTTGGATTAACGTGTCTCTGATTTCACTTCCAGAACTCTTGCCAGGTTTAACAAGAAATTTAATATTTGTTCATTGCTCTAATTCAAGATCCGACATTCTTTTGACAGCACACAAAAACAAACAACGAGTGCCACTCGGCAGGACACTGTCACATGTCGACATGAACATAGCTATGAGACACAGGTATACCAAGGTTATGAAACCTTACTGAGTTGTTTGTACAGTGCTGCCAACATAAGTGCATGGTGGCAAATTGGGAACTTAATTGTCAGACCTGGTAGAGTGGTGTGAGTTAAATGTTTTAACAGCTATCACTTTGTGAAGGAAAACAATTTGCCAACTTCTGTGGTATAAAAGTGGCCACAAGGGCCAGGCTTTCAGGTACCAACATGTCAGCCAGGTCACACAATCCCGGCATTTTTAACAACTGGGCTTTTGAGCAGGATCAGGCCAGCTGCAGCACACTGTTGCTGCTACACCTTGCTTTCTGATGAGTCATGTACTAAGCACAGGACTTCATCCTTCTCTTCCTCTCTCTCTTTTAGCCCAGAAGAAACGGAAAAAAGACAGGAAGAAGCAGCGGCCTCCTGATACGCCAGAGGACCTCCCTGCAGCCCCTGGGCAGTCCATCGATAAGAGCTACCTGTGCTGTGAACACCACAAAGCCATGATCGCCGGCTTGGCCTTGCTGAAAAACCCGGAGCTGCTCTTAGGTGAGGGACGTGCCACTGCCTTGCACAGTGGGGAACATGTGAGATCACAGAGGTGATCAACGCCAGCTGCCTTGTAGTTAAACAGTAGTGATTACAGGCTGACCGAAGCATATACATTCACATCTGTCTTACTATCACCCACGTCCTAAGTTAACAAAAATCTAAGTAACTTCTTCAAACTCAGATTGTAATCTTGAAATGGCTACATGTGTTGATGTCTAAATTGTTGTCTTCTCATTTATTTTTAAAAATTAAGGTTTAAAATACATTCAATGAGATATGTAAAGTACACAGATCTTTAGGTGTTCAGCTTGGAGGGTTTTTGCATATGTATATACCCACATAACCAAATGGAAAGTTTAAAAATCATGTCTCTGGAGAAATTCCTTTGCGCTTTAGAATTTCTGGCTTTTCAGTAATACATTATTGGAGCACCAGATGCAATTCCATCTTGAATTTTTAGTTTTAAAAAAAATCCATATTACAGTTAGTACTGTCACAGCCTTATCACTAGTGACAGGTTTGGATCTGACCACAGCAAAAATGTTCATGTTTCTGTCTGTGCTAGTAATTATCTCCATACAAAGTCCCTGAGTGTGTCTCATGGAAACACCCTGTGCTTTTGGCCCATCTTAGTCTTGATATGTGTTCCTAGAAGCTTGGCTCTTAAATTTAACCTTCAGGCTGTGTCTCCTTTTGGTGATTCTTTCTTTGTTTCTTGTCTTCCACCCCCTTGTTCGTTTCTGTAGACTTTGCATAGGTCCAGGTTTGGGGCTTTTGTTTGCCTGTGGTTTCTGGAACTCGGATGGATTGCCCTCACCTGGTTAATGTGGTCTGTGAGCGCAAAGCTATGCAGATGGCATCGCATCTACACTGCCATGTGATCAGGAACCAGGTGTTGGCTATTGTCCCTTCCATTTCTTAGAGGAATTTAATAACCTTTATGGTGGGGACTCTTGATATGATATCACCTGAGCACTTTGGGATCTTTAACGGATCAGAGTAACAACACACTGGTTCATCTTCTGAATTTGATAATGGAAGGATTTTGAGGCCAGGGTTGACTTTTCAGATGTCACATTAATTCCTAAATTTCTAGGATAAGACCAGGAGGCCAGGTCCCTAAGTCTTGTATTCCCTGGGCAGACTCAACAATCTCACTTTTTTGCTCTCCCAAGGCTGGTACCAAACTCTCCGGTGAGCAGATGGTAAATAATGCTCCTTTCTTACAGAGACTCCACTGGCATTGTTGGTGGTAGGCCTGGGTGGGGGCAGCCTTCCCCTCTTTGTCCACGATCATTTCCCAAAGTCCTGCATCGACGCTGTGGAGATTGACCCCTCTATGTTGGAAGTGGCTACCCAGTGGTTTGGCTTCGCCCAGAGCAACCGGATGAAGGTGCACATTGCAGATGGCCTGGACTACATTGCCAGCCTGGCGGGAAAGGAAGGTACTGCTCTCGGAGGGTTTGGAGGATTGTCAAGAGAAGATTGGTCCAAGGTGTTCAGGCCTGCAAGGGCCTCTAGAATTCATGTTTAAGAGGGCGGCATCATTGCCATCCTGGTCTTTCATCTGTTGATTTGGTGACGTATTTATTCAATAAATAGTGCCAATGATATGCTCAGCTCTATGCCAGGGGTTGGAGTATAGCAACAAGTAAAACAGATGGTTTCTTGCCTTGATGTCACTGACAGACCAGTGGGATTCTCTTGGGACCCTGTAACGTTGCTACCTCCTCACCATCCCAGGGAACCTGAAATCTGTAGGTAGGTGAGGCAAAGGGGAAGGAAAGTTGGGGTGTGTGTTAGAAGGTGTTTTTTCCTTAAATCTTTCTGCTGGAGGTGAAGCTAGAAATAGAGCAGGACTGCCTTCATGTCCATTGGTAAAGCCTCAGGGACGTGTGGCAATGTCTGCAGACATGCTATTGGTTGTTGTCACCATTGGGTAGGGATGCTTCTGGCATCTGGTGAGTAGAGACCAGGGAAGCTAAACCTGCTACAGTGCACAGGACAGCCACTGATGACAATGAATTAGCTGACCCAAAATGTCAGTAGTGCCAAGGATGAGAAGCCCTGAGGCTGACACCACTCGGTGGGGATTTTGGTAGCCCTGCTGTTAACTAGAATTAGATTCCATTTTGCTCTAATAATTTGTACCCCAGACTTAGGACAAAAGGCATATTAATGTTCTGCAAGAGCTCTCTTGATCCTTCTGCACCTTCATGTGTAGGCTCCCAGTGACCTGCACTTTCCAGAGCATTAGTCCAGAGAGGAAGACGTCAGATGGTTCCGTCCTAAGGGAACCTGGGAGCTTGGGCCGCTACCTTTCCTGATCTGCTCAGTCTGAACAGATGCTCTGGTTCTCACTGGATTAGAATATCTTCCAGTAAGGGTGTGGCAAACCAGGATGACATTTTGGTGCTGGGATGAGTATTTTGGGTTTTAGCATGGACAGATGCTGCCTTATGTTGATTGCAAACTGAAGTGAACAATATTAGAGTTTTATAGGTTCCCTATAGCTAATGTATGTGAAACATTTAAAGCAGTGTCTATCCGGTACATGATACTCAGTACACAATGTGCTGCTCTTGTTATTACTTGTGGGTCAGTTTTGAATAGCCCTGGCTGTGTTCTCTAACCACTACAACCTTTCAGATTATTGGAGGGCTCAAGGCTGCAATTGTGTGCCGTTGTGGACTTGGATGAGCCAATATGTTCTGTTCTCTATGTAACTACAGTCACATATGTGAAGAATGATGGGCTATGAAGAATGATGGGCATGCAGGAGTCCGAGTAAATTGTTAGTAATTATTGAATAATCATTATAGTCTCCAACTTTGCTAAAAACAAGTCAGTGGCATTGCAGACCTTGCCCTTATTTAAACTATTATTGACAGTAAGAGGAAGATCTAAGTCATCATTTTCTCACCCATTTAGCAAAATCAGTTCTTGAGCCAACTATTGTTTAAGTAACTAGAAAAGATACACTAACGTTGATTTGAGAACATTTTCTCCTAGGAGGCAGCATATGTTGTCTCCCGAGTTAAGTTGAAGTTGCTGTATGCTGGGTCAGCCCTTAAAGGCTTAGGCAGCTGCTCTGTCAGATCAGTGGTGGAGAACTTCGACTGTATTTAGAATTACCTGGGGAGCTGAAGAACAGTAGCAGGCTTCCCATCCTCCTTCCCATCTGCTTCCTGCCACCATGGGGTTTTTAACTCAGCTGGTCAGGAGAGGGGCCCAGGTTCTCAGATAATTTAGAAGCTTCCCACAGTGACCCTCGCGTTCTGCCAGCATTGAAAACCACTGGTATAGATGGACTCTTCACCCAGTAATAATCATACAGAGTGGGCTCCACAAGATGAGATGAAGGACCTGTCATGAACGTGGGGTAGTCACAGCAGAACCCTGATGGTGACTCCCCTGGATGGTGATGTCAGTATCCTTAACAGGCAAACCCATCTTCCATGTTTTCCTTCTGACATGGCCACCTGTGCCCACCACAGGTCACAGGAGAGATGTAATGTAGGAATGGAAATGGAGTCATTTTGTTCAGCAAAGACAAAAACTCATTTGCTTCTCTTTCTCAGCACGGCCTCACTACGACGTCATCATGTTTGATGTAGACAGTAAGGACCCAGCACTGGGAATGAGTTGTCCACCCCCTGCATTTGTGGACCAGCCCTTCCTGCAGAAGGTCAAAAGTATCTTGACTCCCGAAGGTATGGAGGAAAAAGGTTGGGGTAAGAAGGTTGGATGGGTCCTGTAAAAATTTTTCTTCTTTTTAATGAAAAATGCACATACCATAAATGGTCACTTTCCTTAAGTTGGGCACACCCATTTACTAACACCAAACACAGCATTTCTAGCTCCCAGAAGTCCACCTTTTACCTCCTTCCAGGAGCTCACCCTTTTCTAAATGATAACCACTGGCCTAGCTCTGTGCAGCTTCATTTTGCTCATTTTCCCTCTTCCTGTAAATGGGATTGTAGAGACTGTAGCCCTTAAGTTTCTGTTTGCTTGCGCCCAGCATGATGTTTGTGAGACCCATCCTTAGTGTTGTATGTCCACTGTCCCTGTCATTGCTCGTGTAGCATCATGGTGTGACCTCAGCACAGGCAGTTTCTCATTCTGCTGCTGGTACTTGGGTTGTTTCCTGTTTGCAGCTATTAGAAGTAGTGCTGCCATTAACACTCCAGCAGGTGCCTTTTGGTGAAATGTGTGCAAGTCTGTTGAGCGTATATGCAGGGTAGTGATTGCTGGATAGTAGATGTTAGCTTTCAGAATTCCACCACACAGTCTACAGACTGATTGTAGCCATTCCTGTTCCCATAAGCATGGTGACTCTGGCGTCCAGTCCAATTCTTCCCACATGCCCTGGTCTAGGCAGTATGTTATTCCATCTTCATAGCGGCCCATTTTCAGATATGAAGAAAGTGAATTGAAGAGATTTGCTAAGGTAACACAAGATTATAGCTGGTGCTCCAACCCAGGTCCTTATGAAAGCTGGAGCTCTTAATCCGTTTGTTCATGGCCTCCCTGATGTTTTGATTTGGTATAAGGTATACTGTGGGGAACAGAGCTGATTTAGAACCTTAATTTTCACCAGTCAAGGTATCTGACTTGTGAAACACTGTACTGTGTATGTCAAGAATATCACATCCCTGTGAAGGTAGTCCATTCTCTTGGGATTTTTAATTACTTTTTTCTCAAAGCAGTTCTTTGGGAAACTGAGGTATGGAGAATGGTAACATCATTTGTTAGCACAAAAAAGCAAGAAATTGGGCTGAAGTTTTTTAATGGTTCAGGTGCTTGCCATGCTTTTCTCTTTCTGCCTTTGTGTGTTCTGTGCAAACCCATAGCTGCTGTTGGGGTGTTTCTTAGTCCCCCAGCCTCCCTGGGGCAGGAATTGGTATTCTTCAGAGCTGAACCTCATCTCTGACATGTCACTTGATCTATGGTCATTCTGACTCTTTCCTTCCCACCCTACAGGTGTCTTTATCCTCAACCTCGTGTGCCGAGACTTGGGGCTAAAAGACTCAGTGCTGGGTGGGCTCAAGGCAGTGTTCCCCCTCCTGTATGTCCGGCGAATTGAGGGGGAAGTGAACGAGGTCCTGTTCTGTCAACTGCACCCTGAGCAGACACTTGCTACACCAGAGCTGTTGGAAATGGCCCAGGCCCTGGAGCAGACCCTGAGGAAGCCAGGGAGGGGTTGGGATGACACGTATATCCTGTCAGATATGCTCAAGACTGTGAAGATTGTGTGATCGCTGGCCAAGTCTTCTCGGCTTCCTACCACACTGACCTTGGGCCTACCAGAGATTGAAGAAATAGAATGCACAGTACTTTTTAAGCCTCTTTTTTTTTTTTTTTTTTTGGTGTCATACTTAATTGCATGCGACCTCCAGCATGGTGAGGTTGCCTGAAGATCTGGGAAAATAAAATTTTTTTTCCCATCCTGTCCTCTTCAATACCATTTGATCGCCTTTACTTCCTATACTGTATCTTGAGTGCATTCCCAGCTGGAGCCCCCAGCAGACGCTGATGTCCTATCGAGTATGCACCAAGCTCCTTAGGACTGGAGAAGTAAATACGATTGCTGTTTGCTTGTGCTTTGTTCTTCTTTTGGTTCTGTAGGAATGGCATCAGTTCTGTGCCAAAAGGTCATAAACGTAGTAGGGTCTCCGTAGATGTGAGACGAAGAGAACATCTCCTTTCTCCCTGCACGGAAGTGCCGCTGACATGGTCTCGAGTTATATGGGTTTGCTAATCCACTCTACCATTTAATAGCTTTCCTCAGTCCCACAAACCTTGTACCCTAAGCCATTTGCTCTCTTCTTAGTGGAGGGAGTGGATGTAATTAGTTTCAGGACTGTGTGTCAGAGACTTAGCAGACTAAAGTCTCCAGTGTTGGTATACCCATGTGTATTAAGTGACAGCTACGTGCCAGACCCAGCATAAAGAGGTGGGATCAAAGAAAAGATGTGTAAGAAAGGCAAAAAAACATGGATTAGTGGCAAGAGTTAACACATCCCAGGAACTTCTCTAAAGTGATTCGCTGTCTCAATTAATCTGAGGTAAAGGATAGTTAAGGCAAAACTACATCTAATCCCAAATCTCACTTGAGCCAGAAGCACCAATCTTACCTGTTTATTGAAACTGTTAAAACAGTAGTCATGAGATTGGCTAGAATTTCATCTCTCCTAATTGTGGCAGGTCTGACTTAATGAGCAGTGCTGTGGAAAATAGGTATCGTCACTGTCCACCACCCACTTTCTCTCCACAGGCCCTTTAAAGTGGACTCTAACCTCTTGAGGTGACACATATTTCAAAGGTAGCTTGTCATCCTTACGAAATTGTGTCAGCCCATTGAGGAGGAAGGGTGAGTGTGGGAGGTCTTCCCTGGGGCCATGTAGAGGGACAGCTAACTCTTGCCATGCCCTTGCACCTCAGAGGACCATAGTTTCAGAACCCTGCCCTGGTTTCTAATCTGTGAGCTCGTGCAGTGCTGGGTGGAGTCTGAGTCCGCCGTGGTCATGCGCCGTCTGGTGCTGTGCAGAACTGGGAGCAGCACACTCGGGTGGCGCAGCCAACCTGGGAGTTACCAGAATGATGCCAGGGCCTCAACTGGATCTTGAGTTGTCCTCCAAGGAGACAGGCAGGTTTACTGGAGAGAAATCTTTGGAAATGGGCAGAGGGACTGTGAGACTGTGAGTATGAGAGAAGGGTGAGGTTTATTCCATGTGTCTCCAAAGGCTGTAGGAAGACCAGAGGGCAGAAATGATGGGTGGGCAGCTTTCAGCTTAATTTCCTACAAAGGTTTGTACCTGTGGAAGCCAGTGTGTTCACCAGAACAGGTGGCGACTCAGTGTTTCCTCGAGCCCCGGCCTGAGTGCCCTGTGTGCGTGCTGCGTTGTGAGGAAAGGGTTTTGCGTGTACAGGCCGTGCCATTGGCCCATCTCCTGGCTTTCCCACTGGAGAGCGATTCAGTTTTTGGTGGTAGTGATGGAGGGCGGGGGGCGTCCATTTGATTTTTATTTTTAAAAGTTTTAATTTTTAAACATTGAGGCAACATTGGTTAATAACACATAAGTTTCGAGTGTGCAGCATTGTAATTCGATATTGTTGGTAGTACAGCATGCTCACCACAAAAAGTCTGGTTTCCGGCCGTCACTAGATATTTATTTGTCCTCCTTTACCCATTTCAACCTTCCCCTGTCATTTCTCCTGTGGTGACTACCAGTCTGTGGTTTGTATCTATACATTTGCTTTTGTTCTGTTTGGGGTTTTTGTTTTATTTTCCACATATAAGTGAAATCATATGGTTTTTGTCATTTGTCTCTGACTTATTTCACTATAATACCCTCAAGATTCTTCCATGTTGTTGCAAATGGCAATATTTCATCTTTTTTATGGCTGAGCAATGTTCCATTGTATATATGTATTACATCTTTTTATCCAGTTCTGTTGAGGGACACATAGGTGGTTTCCTTGTCTTGGCTATTATAAATAATGCATTGAGTATGGGGTGCAGACATCTTTTGGAATTAGTATTTTCATTTTCTTTGGGTAAATACCGAGAAGTAGAATTGTTGGACCATATGGTAGCTCTATTTTTAATTTTCTGAGGAACCTCCATACTGTTTTCCATGGTGGCCACACCAATTTACATTCCGCCAATAGTGCACTGCTTGGGAAACTTAAAAATCCTGAGACCTGGGGCCCACCCCCAGAGATTCTGATGATGTACTTGGTCTGGGCTGCAGCCTGTGCATGAGAATTTTAAAAAGCCGTCTAGGTGATAATGTTCTGCAGCCAAAGTTGAGGACCCCGGGGGTAGAGGTTGTGTGAGTGGCTGTGTTCTTAGGGAAGGGGAAGGAGCTGCCATTCCCATCAGTGAACATCGGCTCCGCTCCAGGATGCGAGGCGCAGCAGTCACTTGGTAATTGGAGTGTGTTCTCCTCCCACGCTGTCTAGGAAGAACACACTGTTTGCCTTTACTTACAACCCTGACACCAGATACGTGGGGTCTCCCCCACCTCGAGCAATTCTCCAGCATCAGCTAGGTGTCATACAATTTTATTCAAATTTGAGACTATTTGCCTGAGGTTAGTGCATACCACACAAGACTGCCCCATCTCCCCAGTTCCGATGCCCACTCAAAATCCCAAGTCCAGGTTGCCACTGGGAGTGACCAACTGGCTATAAATCAGAGTTCCCATGGCCCCCCTCCTCAGGTTTAATAATTTGCTAGAGTGCTCACAGAACTCAAGAAAGCAATTTGCTTAGAATACCAGTTGTTACAAAAGAACACAACTCAGGAGTGAACAGATAAAAGATGTGCAGGACAAGGTGTGTGGGAAGGGGCGGAGCTTCCGTACCCTCTCTGGGCTCACCAGCCCCTTGTATCTCCATGTGTTCACCCACCCAAAGGCGTTCTGAACTGTGCACTTGACATTTTTAAGGAGACTTCATTGTGTACACATGATGGATTAATAACTCAATTTCCAGCTCCTCTCCCTTCTTCAGAGGATGAGAGAGGGGCTGAAAGCTCCAAGCCTGTTGGGCCTTGGTCTTTCTGGTGACCAGCTCCCATCCAGGAGCCCACCAAGAGTCATCTCATTAGAATAAGCAATGCTCCTATCACCCAGGAAACTAGAGGAGTTTTAGGTGCTCTGCATCAGAAACTGGGATCAGAGACCAGCATATATTTGTTATAATTTCTCACACCTATCTTGTGTACACCGCAGCTCTTTGGTTTTTGAGTGGATGACAGTTGGTCAACTTGCTGCACAGGGTGACTGCCTGCTAATGCTGGGCCTTGAGTGTGCATCGGAGACTGCCTCATAAAGCCCAAAGGCTGCCGTGGAGTAAACCGTAGGTGATCCCATTTCCTCGTTGAGGCTTGTCTTATGCCATTTCGTTCCTATTAGTTTGTCAACAGATAATGGTCAAAAAGAAGTAGAATTCTTAAATTGGGTTTTTCTTTTTTTTATTCAATAGGATTTATTTATTTATTTTTTGAGAGAGGCTGTTCTGTGCCAGACACCATGTTTGTGCTGAGAATAGAAAGGATAGGCTATGTCCCCTGATGGGACAGAGCTCACTGGCTAGACTGGGAGACAAACTACACACATGGATGAGTTCTGACACATGTGCGTAAAGTGTGAGGAATGCACAAAATGGTCCGGCATTTGCTAAGAGTCTGCCTAGATCCTGGTTAGCACAGACAGGAAGGGGTCCAGTCCCAATAAAACCTGCCTCCTTAAAGTGACTGAAGGCCTGCTGCAGTGTTTGTTTTTCTAGCTCGTGTGAGCCAGTTCCTGTGCTTCCCAGTAGATGGCACTAGAAACCACATTTAAGTTCTGGGGTGTCTGGGAAGGAACTCTTTCAAGGAGCTGTTTCACCTGGAAAATTCACCTTGGGAGAGAGAACTCTTTTAAGGAGCCATTTCACCTGAACCATAGTTCCTGCTTCCTTCTGTCATGTCTGAGGGCAGACTTCTACGTTGTCTGTTTTGCTCTGTCTTCACCCAGTCCCCTACTCTCTTCGCTCTTTGCCCATCACCCTTTTAGCCTTCCCATGCATATGGAGAGAGTATGATTTTCTCCAGTCAAGGAGTCCTGCAATGGTGGAGCACTGTGTGAATACAAAGATCCTTTTGGCTCATATCCCTGATTTTAGAAACAGTAGCGGGAGATAAAGCAATGGGGTAATGGGCATAGATGTGAAGGAGCTTAAACCTGGGATGCACGTAAGAAGTAAAAGTGCAGCATGTATGTATCTGGGCCTGAGCTGGCATGTCCAGTTTTCTGCCAGAATAGAAGTCATTTCTATCATAGTAGATATGACAAAGATTGGCAAAATAAAATTTGATTGAAATACAGTGGTACCTTGATACTCATTGTTAAATGGCTCCAGGTGGCATAACAGCAAATGACAAGAACTAGGACAAAATTTTCCCATTAGAATGTGTTGAGTACCAAATTCAGTGAGTTTCAGAGCAATTGGGTATCGAGGTATGGCTGTAATGGATTTGGATATTTTTTTATGTGAGCCTGCCCGCAGTGGGTTGAAGGTGTCTGGAAGTAGCATGTGGCCCAGAGGCCATCCAGTTTCTGGTTCTGTGGAGCCAGCAGCAAAGACAAAACCCTTTTAGGCAGTATATTCGTTTCCTGAGGCTGTTGAAACGAATTACCATGAACAGGTGGCTTTTAAAACAACAGACATTTATTCTTTCACCATTATGGAGGCCAGAAATCCTCAATCAAGGTGGCCCACCCCAAAGAAACACCCACCTCTTAACCCCTGGCATCTGTAAATATGACCTTGTTTGGAAAAAAGGGTTTTTGCAGGTGTTATTAAGGATCTCAAGATAAAATCACCCTGGATTAGGGCAGCCCTAGATCCAAAGACAAGACCTTAGAATAAAGGGGAAATAGAGACAAGAGACATGCAGTGGAGAAGGCCATATGAAGACAGGCAGATTGGAGAGATGCGGCCATGCTGACAGCCACTGGAAGCCAGGAAGTTCTCTCAGAGCCTCTGGAGAGAACCACCCAGCCAGCACCTCAATTGAGGAATTCTGGCTTCTGTAATGTTGAGAGAATACAGGTCTGTAGTTTTAAGCCACCTTGTTTATGCTAATTTGTTTCAACAGCCTCAGGAAGTGAACACACTGCCTAAAAGGGCTTGGTCTTTGGCCCCGCTCCCCAGACCCCAGACTGGGACTGGACGGCTCAAGGCCGTTTGTAACTTCAGATGCCTGAGGTTAGCCTTCACAGGACATTCTATATAAAATCTGGAGTTTCGGCTTCTTTTGAAAACCTGTGAGTCTGCATCCATCTGGAGATCTTTGAAGCATATTGTTTTTTTTTTTTTTTTTTTTTTTTTTTTTTTTTTTTTTTTTTTTTTGCTTTTTGGTATGTGGGTAGCTCCCTGACTGGGAATCGAACCCAGGCCGTAGCGCTGACAGCGCCGACGCCGAAGCCCTGAGCCGCTACACCACCAGGGACTCCCTGAAGCATATTGTTTTTAAAAAAGTCTTTTCTCAAGAGAATTGGAATGATTAGCAATATTTCATGGAACTTAGGGTTTGAATTTATTAGATTCTTTCTATTTAAGTATCTACAAACCAAGAACATCAGAACAAGGTACTATGTTTAATAAAAGCACAAAAACGAACATGTAATTGAAATGACAGTGATGTATTTTATTTATCTAGGCAACGTAGTCATAAAAACTTTTTTGACCTTGTTTTGGTGGTGGGTGGAAACAAGATGAGAAGATGGTCTACAGAGCTTGTTGACCTGCTGACGGAGTCTGCAGAGTCCCATCTGTAGGCATGGTGCTGGTTAGGTTCGGATTTAAGATACGAGTTCCAGCTTTCTTCTTTAAATAAGGATCGGCTCTCCCAGTCTATTGAGGATACTAGTAGACCACGTGAAGGCATGAGCAAGTAAATGTTGTGAGGGTATTCACCGAAAGCTCTTAGGCAAAATGAAGTACCACTATTTTGATCAGAGAAGGTTACACACAGTGGGCAAGTCTCCAAAGCATTGCATATAGGTTCAACTCACAAGTATCTTATTAAATGATTCCTTTATCCAATAAACATTTATTGAGTCCTACCATGCGGCGGGCACTGTTCTGTTCCACTAGAAATATTGCAGTGAATAAAAGTAAAAAGCAAAGTCCCTGCTGTGATGAACCATATATTTGATGATGAAAAATGAAAAGATAGCTTCATTTTTAGTACGTGACAAGCACTTCTCTGGAAAGCATGCTTGTTATGTGGATTATATTAATTTATGAATTTCTCAGGTGCCTATGCCAACATGTCCTGTGGAAAACCAAGGTTGACCTCTCGCTGGATACTCTTCATTCACAGAAGACATGAAGTGCAATTTTCAAGTTATGTTTTGGCAGGGCAGCCATGGAATGTTTGCATCCCTACTACTCCCCTTACAGAAAGGGAATTTTCTCATGGCTTCTTCAGCATCTACTTCTCTATTGAGGGAATGAATGAGCCCCAGGCCATTTGGAAACTAAACAACTGAAAAGTTTCTGACAAGGGGGTCCTCTTAATGGGCCAGGCCACCTGACCCATCTTATGGGTTATGACATGGAAGGTCCAGTCTTACCCTCAACCCAGGGCTGGTGATGTTATTCTTACTTTCTGCCTCCCTGGGCACAGCGCAGTCATGGTAGAGAGGGCTGGCCAAGTAGTTATAGGTATAGACTGCACTGATTTCAGGTCACTCAGGAAAAAGGGCAGGGCCAGGACTAGTACCTACATCTCTAGGCTTCCAGTCCGATCGGTTGTCCCTGTCTGCTAATTCTATCAACTGTGTGTTTTCGTGGATGGTTTCAATTGACTGATCTTTTTTCCCTCCTTGTTGGTTTGGTTTTGCTTTTCTGCATGATTCTTTATGTTTGATTGGATGCCGCGCCTTAAGAATTTTACATTTTGCGTGCTGGATATATTTGTATCCCTATAAATACTCTTGAGCTTTGTTCAAGACATAGCTAAGTTACTTGGAAAGAGTTTGACTTTTTTGAGTCTTCTTTTTAAGCTTTGTTAGGCAGAAACCCTGAGGGACATTTAGTGGAAGGTCAGTCTTGCCCCAGTACTGAGGGAGAATTCTTCTGAGCACTCTTCCTACAGCCTGCGAGTCATGCCGTTTCCCCTCAGAATGACCGAACCAATTCTGACTCTGTGTGAGTTCTTTTCCTAATCTTTACAGTTCTCTACTGAGCACCCAAGGGATCCTCTGCCTTGCAGCCTCCAGTCCCTGATCTCTCTTCTCTGTGTCTTCAGCTCTCAGCATTGACCAGGCTGCGTGCTGGTTCCATGGCCTGGAAGCTCCCTTGCGGCAGAGAGCCAGCTCAGTCAGAGGGCTCCCCTCATTTGTTTCTCATCCCTCGGGCATCCGTGTCCTTTATTGCTTCATGTCCAACGTCTTGAAAACCATCGTTTCGTCTATTTTGTCTAGTATTTCAGTTGTTTCAAGTGAGAGAGAAAAACTCTTGACTTCGGCAACATGTATGAGCTTAGTCATCAGGCAATGATTGACTTCTCTTCCTACAGGTCACACGTTTTCAGCCTGGTTTCCTGTCCCCTTTATTTTATTTATTTATTTTTTTTTGCTTTTTGGTATGTGGGTAGCTCCCCGACTGGGAATCGAACCCAGGCCGCAGTGCTGACAGCGCCAGCGCCGAAGCCTTAAGCCGCTACACCATCAGGGAACACCCCCTGTCCCCTTTAAAGTGATAACTCCATCCTATAAAGTTATTTTCCCTATTAAAATATGTTTTTAAAATTATTTATTTACTTTTTAACATGACAGTTGACATTTAGTATTATTTTATATTAGTTTCAGGTGTACATCGTAGTGGTTAGATGTTTATATAATTTATGCCGTGATCCCCCCAATTGGTCTAGTACCCACCTGACACTATACATAGTTGTTGCAACGTTATTGACTATTCTGTATGCTGTACTTTACATCCCCTTGACAGTTTTGTAACTCTGTATTTCTTAATCCCTTTTCCCTTTTCATGCAGCTCCCTAACCCCTCTTCTCTGGCAACCATCAGTTTGTTCTCTGTATCCATGGGTCTGTTCCTGTTTTGTTTGTTTGTTTATTGTAAAACTCTCTTTCCACCAAGTACTGAGTGCAGGGCCTGGCACGTAAAAAGGCCCTTGATAAATGACTACTGAACAGATAAATAAATGAGCGCATACATGGTTGGCTGGAGGAGGGGGTCTTCTCCCACAGTCCCAGCAGGAGGGCCCCCTTGTCCACTGTCCTCAGTCCCCAGTGAAGTACATACATGGACAGCAGCAGTCCCAGGTCTGGCCCCACTGGCTCAAGCAGGACCTCTAGGTTTCTTGAGACTCCATTCCAATCCCCGTAATAGTATTTCTGAATTTTTTAGAATTCATGAAGTAATAACTACCAAATACTTAGAACTGTTGGGGAAAAAAAGGCTCTCACTATATGCGTAGCTACATAAATAGAAGGTGGTAATTTTTTTATTCCCTCAAGTCATAAACTAAAATCCGAAGTTCTGATTGTACTAGTTTTGGGCTCTAAATGTCACCTTTGAGAAAGAAAGCCATGAAATTCAGAAAAGACATCTTTCTTCCCGAGATACACCCTGCTGAGCACGTGGACATGACTCAGGTCCCTTTCCTGGTACACTCTGCCATTTCCAGGGGACTCCACACTTTTCTCCTGGGGGGTCCTTTGCAGCCCCATGGGTTATGGAACAGAGAGGAGGGGCCAGAATACAAAGTTCCACCTCAGTCCCCCTCCCCACAGGTGTCTGTGTCCTTTAGACGTGGTCACAGCCCATTCAGTGCTCCAGTCCGCAGAATGGTTAATCTTGGAGGCGGTTATTAGGGCCCTTGGGAATTCAGTTAAATTTAGCCTCTGTTTATGGCCCACGTGCCTCTGCCAGCGTGCTCTTCTCACAGGGGTGGTCTTTGGCTTTCCATTTGCGGAGGTCTTGCTCCTTAACTCCTCAGTCTGAGAGGGCCTGAGCGAGACTGGCAGTGCTGCGAGCTTCAGGGCCTGGGAGAGTTTTAGGAGGGCCCAGAGCTTCTCTGCTCTTCCGCACCCCCATCCCCCAGACCCCTGCAAGACTTGAAGATGCCACAGTGTTTGGAAATGAGTTCAGATAAATCCAAATGAGTGATGTAGTACAATACAGGTGCTTTAATTTGGATTTTAACTACTTATTAAAATTCACACAAAACTGGATGTTCGATATGGTTAGTCAAATCCACATATTTATTCATTTCATCCCTATAAAAGTTACTTGAGACAGGGGCTGATATCTTCTCCATTTTTCTCAGATGAAGAAATTGAAAAGGGTTAAGGCATTTACCAAACAAGTTAGAAACTGAAATTTAATTAAATTTTGGTTGCTGATTGATTCTAGTTCCAACACTCTTCTCACTGTGCCCTCTTTTCTCAGCAGGACCTCTTTATGGGGCAGTAACATTTGTTTTAACTCTTGAATTTACCTGTCAGTAGTAACCATCATAGGCAGAAGAACTAACTTTGGCATTAGATAAACCCAGGGGTGTTCAATCTTTTGGCCTCCCCAGGCCACATTGGAAGGAGAAGAATTGTCTTGAGCCACACATAAAATATACTGACACCAATGATAGCTGATGAGCTTAAAAAAAGGTCACAAAAAAGTCTCATAATGTTTTAAGAAAGTTTACAAATTTGTGATGGGCCGTATTCAAAGCCATTCTGGGCCGCATGTAGCCCGTGGACTGCAGGTTGGACAAGCTTGAGATAAACCTTATTTTAAATCCTGGAGCCATCATTTAAAAGCTCTGTGACTTTGGGCAAACTATCATATTTTTCTGTATATAAGATACCTCCATGTATAAGAGGACCCCTACTTTTCTAACCCAACATTAAGAAATCAACATCAACTGGTAAATTGTGTGTATAAGGCAACCCCCAGTTTTGGTCTAACGATTTTAGACACAAGTATCATCTTACACACGTCAAAATATGGCACTCGGTGTCTCTGACCCTCAGTAAGGAGAAAAGTGCCTACCTTCCAGGGTTGTTATGAGTATTCTGAGAGATTACGTATATAAATGCCTGGCATACTGACTACATCCTGGAGTGTGAATGTCAACACGTCAGGGTATGCAGCTATTGTGGTCTGGGCTGGGAAGTTTTGTCCTGGAGAAGAGGAGGTGGGGGAAAGAACATACACACACACACACACACACACACACACACCCATACCCATTATCTTGATTCCCAGCTTGTCCTGGCAGCAAAACTTAACCAAAAGCAGTGATGGAAACCCAGATTTGTAGAGGGCAGGGGGAGGGTGGTGATTTGGGGTTGGGGACTGTCCTGTAGGAGCCCTGTTTCTTCTCAGAGGTGTGGGTCAAGACCACGAGCTGTTCCCTGAAGCACATCCACTTCCTCCCAGATCAGTGCTTATTTCCAGAGCTCTGCAGGGCCTCTCGTACATCCTGACCATCTCCTGGGAAGTGACCCTAATATTTCACTCTTCGTCCTGCTTGTTAACTGAACATGACAGTGTAGTTGAATAGAATGGTTTTCTTTTCTAATGGCTAAAAGAATCATTTAATCTCAATATGAGAAAGTGATTTCTCAGTTTATTCCTCAGATCTTTTGAGTCACCTCTTTAAGGCAATCAACTGTACCAAGTACAGAGATGAGTAAGAAACAGCCCCCAGTCCTCAGGAGCTAATGTAAAAATGTAAATCTGACACATTGTGATTACTGCTGGAAGTTTCAACAATTAAAGCCTTCCTTGATTAGAATAGATTCCACAGTAAAGCTGTGAGATGTCTCTGGATGTTTCAAGCAGATGCTGGATATATGCAGTTGAGGGAGACTCAAGATTTCTAGCTCAAATCACTAGGTGCATGGTACAGCTACTTCTCTAAAACAGGATACGGGCCTTAGGCTTCTGCCACTTGCTAGCTGTCTGTACTTGAACTTGACAAGTTACTTGTCCTTTCCAGGTCTCGTTTCTCTTCATCTGTAAAATGAAATGGTTTTAACCTCTAGATATAATGGTCTGTCAAAGGCACTCTATGCATGAAGGCTAGCAACAAGAACAATCCAAGAAAACAATTCTTTCAAATGTTAAAATGTGTAATATTTTACTTTTCCCAAGTAATACAATGTTTTAGCATAGTAAAAAAAAAATGTATGCATCTTTAGAAAGTCTTGAGTTCGTGTATACATAACGTATTGGCTTGTATTTCCATAAAGAACAGTGGAAGGATAGCCAACAGACTGTTAGGAATAGTTCTGTAGGGATGGAGCTGGGGGTGTGGGATGAGGGTAGGGAGGGTGAGGAAGATGGACGTAGGCATGGAACAAGATTCTAAAATGGGAACCCTCTTATTGTTTTAACTTGGAGCCATGACTGTATTACCAACTTAAAAACATTAAATTAATAAAAAAAGTCTTGGGGTGACTTTAATGCTGTGAATTTCAGTTATGTGTCCTATGGTTTCTATCAAAAGTCCTAGGGGCTCTTTTACCTTCTTGCCTTGGTATAATTAACCTCATTTCTGGAATTTTCATTCTAATCTGCCCCCTTGCAGTACCCCTTTCAGCCCCGGCTAACCTTTTCTCTTTCTTTCATTTTCTCTTCCCCCCTCCCTTTATTCCTCCCTCCCTCCATTTCTTCCTTTGTGATCACCTATTTTGGTCTCTCATTTGTAGTCGTTAAGAGAAAAGCAGAAATCCTTTATTTATGGGGTTGACATAAACCAGGGCAAAAACTCACTTTTACCTAATTTCAGGGCCAAAGGGAAATCAGGAGCCTTAAAAGAAATTTAGAAGCTGTTCCTCTGATTAGATTGTGAGCTCTTGCAAGGTAGAGACTGTGTCTTTTCCACCCATGTGTCCTAGTACCTTGCACAGTAGATGGTCAATAAATGATTGCTAAACTTACTTGAAAAAAAATAGCAGGGCTTATCTTCTCTTGAGAGTTTTGAAAATTAAATGATTAAATATACACAGAAGCAGAAAACGGTTTCGAGTATGGAATTGAGGGGCAGGTAGACCTGGGCTCAAATTCCTTTTCACCACTAATTGTGCAATCTTGGCTAAATCCCTTTACGTCTCTGAGCTTGTCTCCATTTGTCAACAAGCACAAGCACACAAACATGCGCGCGCACACACACACACACACACACACACACACACACACAGTCCCAGATGGTTAATAAGACGATTGAATGGTTTAACCAAAGAAAAGGCCTTAGCACAATGCCTGACACCCAGTAATTAGTGTTGTTTCATTAAACACGTTATTGCTCAACATGATATCTAGTTATTATATCAGAGATTTCTGCCAGGCCTCATCAATGGTGCAAGTCTTAAACTTACAAAAACCCCAAGGACTCTCAACAAAGAGACGAACTAGGGAAGACAGATAGGATTAGAAACCAGTCAGTAGAGGGGAGTTGCTTCTCAAATTGAGTTCCTTTGATGAAGCCAAAACTGGAAGACAAGAAATGAGGTTTTGGAGTTGCGGACACCATGCACCACAAAATGATTAAAGCGCAGTGCCGTGTTGGCTGGTA
Source organism: Lyroderma lyra (assembly GCA_004026885.1). NCBI lineage: Eukaryota > Metazoa > Chordata > Mammalia > Chiroptera > Megadermatidae > Lyroderma > Lyroderma lyra. The sequence continues at coordinate 25,795 of PVJL010008560.1, forward strand.
GATGCGTGCTTGTTATCTCGGAAGTGCAGCCCTGTGCACCTCTATCTGATTCATTCCCAGCGATAGGCTTTTTTTTTTTTTTTTCCAGTGTAGAAAGAGGGACATTGGAGGACTGACAAGAGAGATTATTTGAGGACAGAACCAAATAGGCTAATATTCCCAGTGCTTTTTGACTCATTGAGTGCCAGGAATCTGGTAAGGCAGAGCACTGGTTTATTTGGCTTTCATTCAGCTCAGTGCCCTGCTGAAAACAAAATGTGTCTGAGTCACAGGGGGTCAAGTGACTGCAGCGCTGATGAGTCATTGTCTTGCTTCCATTAATGTCCCAGCAGCTGGGGCCACTTGTTTACTGAGAGCAAGCTACAGCTGTCTGCAGGTACACACTCTTGTGCTCTAGACCTCAGCAGTAGAGCCAGCAGGCTTGATTTGGGAGCTTTGGCTTGCCTGGAAGGTCCTAATGTGTACGTACCAGTCAGTGAGGTCACCCCATGTGATGTGAAGATGCTCTTTCATCTGATTTGGTATCACCATGAGCAAATGTTTAAATTGGGAGCCCAGAGGATTGAGCAAGAGTTAGAAGGTGTGAACAGGACTAATATTGTATCACTTAGGATCCCAGCAAGACAGATGGCACATTCACACTGGGCAACAGAAGAACGTTTGATAGACCATTCATAAGGATGTGAACGAGGTTCAGGGAAAGAAGAAAGGATGGAGTAGGGAAAAGCAAGCATGGGGAGCCGTTACAAGGCTGAAGAAGCAAAGGGAGGGAGAGGGTCACTCGAGTACTGTGGCCATCATTAGGGGTCCACTTATATCAGTAAGAAGGGAGCTAGAGGAGTACCCAACCGCACGCTCCTTCCACCCTCCCTTCTTAGACCCTTACATTGGCCAAGTATAACTGGAGGCCAAGGGCACAGGAGCTGTTGATGCCAGCCACTGAGGTCACCTCCTGGGGAAGAGGGCAGGCTGGAGAGGGGGAGAGTGAGTCTAGAGGCAAACGGAGAACACCTAGCACAACTTCTCTGGTTCTCCTTTTTGTAACATCATCAGTTAGATGGGAACATTACTCTATCTGCATTGTTGTGCAAATGTAATGAGATAATGTAGGCCAGGGTGTCCAATCTTTTGTCTTCCCCGGGCCACATTGGAAGGAGAATTGTCTTGGGCCGTATACAAAATACACTAACACTAATGATAGCTGATGAACTTTAAAAAAGGTTGCAAAAAAAAATCTCTTAAAAATGTTTTAAGAATTTGTGTTGGGCCACATTCAAAGCCATCTTGGGCCTCAGATAGGACATGCCTGTTTTAGACAAAACTTTTTGAAAAGCCCTGGATGGCTTTGTGAATGTTGAGTGTGAAGTTGTTGAACTTTTCAAGGAGGAGGGAACAACAGTGACCAAGGTAAATTCCTCACTTCCCAGTTTGTTTTATCAGCCCTTCTTGAGACCCTGCTAACTACTGAGCCCATATCTGATGCTGGGGGTGAGCAGGGGACCAAGGATGGGTGGGCTATGAGAAAGGTGATGACAGATAGAAGACATAGCCACTACTTCCTTAAAAACTGGTAATATAGTAAGAAAGAAGGATAAAAAGGAATGTATGTGTGTGTATCTATTCCTATATCTACATATAAAATGCATAGAAAGATATGAAGATATTTTTGTGAATATACACACATGCACACACAGAAAGTCGTCATGCAGTCACACATGCAAAATAAAACAATACAGATGGTAGTGATTAGAGTTAAAATGCGACAATCAGAAAATGTGTGTTCAGAAGAATGGTGTTTGAGTTGGAAACTGAATGTAGAGGTGCCAGCTTACTGACCTGTAGAGGTGGTTTTGTCATTCTTTCAGGTCTAGAAATAGACCTTTTCAAACAAAGGTTGAAATATTTGAGTTCTTTCTAGTTATATCTTTGTTTCTCTTTATCTCCAATGCCAGGCATGGTATTCTGAAGGTCCTCAAGAAATGTTTGTCAAATGAATCAGTGAAAAAAGATAGGGTATTTGTGCTACCTGATTAAGTGAGAGCATACACATGATAACAGTGCCGGCCTTCAGCTGTGGTTTCTATGAGAATTCTTCCAAGGGTGTTTGAAATGCCACAAATATGCAAAAGAGGATCCACAGTGAGTGAGTTTAGCATAAGCGTTTGAGAAGTGATTTGCATAAGATTAGTATGTGCATAGACTGCAATCCTTGAAATTTCAGACAGAAAATGACTGCTCTCTGGAAGACGTTTACTTTATTAAGAGCCTATGATATGCCAGACACGCTTCTCCTAGCCTTTGCTTCTGGGGCTCAGTAGAAAGAGATGAGTAAGTATGGTGATAGTCTCCCCAAATAGTTGTCAGGTTATTGGAAAGCTTAAAAACAGGCTAGCACTCAAGTACTTGTTGCAAAAAAGTTAATAGTCAAGGACTCAGGATGTGGTCATGAAAGGAAAAGTTAAAGTAACATCGTCCAAGCTTCCCTGGGTAAGTATCAGTGGAAATGATATTGGTGTGGGACAGCTTAGAATCACTGCTGTGAATGCGGATGTCACTGGCTCTGAGCCCGTGCGGCACAGCTCAGAGGGCAGAGCCTGGGCAAAGCCAAAGCTTCTTGGCCTTCAAGATGACTCTGTAGCTGGGAGGAGCGCTTGAAGCAGGCTGGATCTACTATCAGCAACCTGAAGAAGAAGGAGGGGAGCATTGCCCACTCAGAAGCACGAGGGCCACGGAGGATGTCTGTTTCTACCCTGCTCTCCCCCAGACTCAGGGCTTTCAGTGACCAAAGAACAACTGTGCCACACTTCCATGCAGCACATGAGACTGCCAAGCTGGTCAAGGGCTGCAGGGGATCGAGTGTGTGTGTTTGCCCAGGTGGGCCCTCCCTGTGGAATCTTTCCATAATTTTTCACTGAGGTAAAATTCACATAACAAGGAATTAACCATTTTAAAGTGTACAATTCCTTGGCATTTAGTCTATTCACAATGTTGTGTAACCATTACTGCCGTCTAATTCCAAGACATTTTGATCATCTCAAAAGGACACCTGGTACCATTAAGTCGTCATTCCCAGTCCCTGGTAAGTGCTGTGTTCTGTCTCTGGGGATTGGTCTATTCTGACTGTTTCATGTAAATGCAATCATGCAGCATGTGGTCATTTATGTCTGACTCCTTTTTAGACTTAGTATAGTGTTTATAAGGTTCATCTGTGTTATGGCATGTATTTTATTCCCCTTTATGGCTGAGTAATATTCCTTTGTGTGGCTACACCACATTTTGTCTTTCCTTTCATCAGTGAGGGGCATTCAGCTTGTTTTCACCTTTTGGCTGTTGTGAATAATGCTGCTACGAAATTTGTTTTGAGTACCTGTTTTCAATTTTGGGGGTGTACACCTCGGAGTGGAATTGCTTGCTGGTTTGTGTGGTAATTCTATGTTTAACTTACTAAGGGACTCCCAAGTTGTTTTCCACAGTAGAGGTACCATTTTATATTCTCACCAGCAAAGTAGAAGTATTCCCATTTCTCAACATCTTTGCCAACACTGATTTCCCATTTTAAAAATTTTAGCTATCCTAGTGTATGTGCAGTGCTACCTCGTGGTTTTGATTGGCATTTCACTGGTGACTAATGATGCTGAGCATCTTTTCATTCCCTGTTATATTTTAACTTAACAGAAATACCCTAAAGTGATACCTTTTGTCCTTAAGTGGATCTATAGTGTGATTCGGGTGGTAAATTCTCACGTGTGTATTTGTTTAGTGCTCTCTGAGTCACATGGAGTAGGCCACTATTTGCAAATAGAGCTTAATAAATACTCCTTGGTGATGTTGTGGATATGGAAATAGATAAAGAATTTTTCATAAGCAACAGTTATTAAAACTATGTTCTTAATGTATTATTATTATTATTATATTTTGCTCTGAAGTTTTATTTTAAAATCTGCCCTAGAAAAGCAAATGAGACAAATAGGAAATTCCCCACTTCATGGACTTGAGTATCTCATATGTGAGACAACCAAAGCTCATGAGTTGCAATCCCGCCTTTGTTGCTGAGTGACCTTGGACCTTTGACAAGGCTTCTGACGTGTTCTGTGGTGAGACATCCCTCTATGCTTTATTTCCCATTGGTTCTAGGGTAGGGGAAAATGATGAATTCCTTTAAGTGTTGACAGGTCCTTTGGGAAACTCCAAGAAGAAACCCACAAATGAACTCATTATGATAAGGTTAGGAGGATCTGCCATGTAAGCCATCCATTTCTATATATCTAACTTGGACTGGATTTATCCTTCATTAGGGCCATTACCTCTGTTTATGTCAACTTCTTGAGGCAAATGGACAGGGTAATATGTGTGCAATTAGAGAATGAGAAAACTGAGTGTCTCCAGAATAGTTTCATATCATAGTTGGGTTTGTTCGTTACAAAAATAGAACTACATTAAAACAGAAATGTGGAAAATGATATGAAAATAGAAACCATATTGTGTGCTACATTTTTTGATAAGTAGGTTAACTCTCTAGAATTCTTAAGTTTAGAAGAGGTAAGAAACTAAATAATTTTGCATCAGGGTCTTCACTGACCTGGTATTGGCCCAGTTATGGGGTCATGTCTGCAACCAGGCCCTGATTAGGTGGGTTTTTTTGCTAGTAATTTTTTTTCTTACTGCTAAGACTCAACCTCCTATTCCTACTACCTATCTTTTCCTCCAGAAATTGGTAACATTCTGAAATGTTTTTAATTGAGAGCTGGGACTGAATCGTTATACAATAAAAAGAATTTCAGTCCCACTTTCAAGAATAATGATACTCTTCTCATCCTGTCAACCATACTCAGCTTTCCTAGTTAGTAGTGTCCTAGCTGGAGGCCCCTTGTAGGCAGAGTGGTGCCTGCTTGAATGGGACTTGGCAGAATAACTGGTTTTCCTGGAGGTAAAGGTATGTCAGAATGATCATCTTGGTAGTGAGAGAAGACAGCCAAGGAGAGTTAATAGTGTCCAGGTGGAAGGTGAGGGGAAGGTTCCTAAACTCTGTTGCCTCCTCTTCACTGTCTCCCATTTCCTGTTAGCAACAGGTGTGGTCAAATATTTCTCCAGAGAAAGAAATTAGGTAAATGAATAGTCATTGGATGAATCGGCTTTAGATGCTTAGGGGATGTTTTTCTATGGATGAGTTACAATGTCTTTGCAGTTACGGCCATCATCTTTAGCAGATTTCTTCCTCTTTGTCTGTCGTTTCCTACTTCCATGTTTTCATAGATGGATCTTACCATTCCTCTGTGAGTCCTCAAGTGCAACTGCAATTGCACTGATTTTTAAGTTGTTGGAAACCGATCTTGAGTACTCTGAGGTAGATACCATCATAGGACTGGGGCATATTAAGAATATACAGATCAAAGAACAAAGAGGACAGTGTTGAAAGTATCGTCAACAAAGAATTGAAATCACAAAGGATTAAGATAAGCATGTTGTTAGAGAGAGTGCAGTGAGTGATGAACTAAAATCTTTGAAACATGAGGGGAAATGACCAAGAGGTTATTAAATGTCTACAGCTAGGAGAGGCAGGAGTGATATAATAGTCTGAGGATATAGAGTCAAAGCTGGAAAGTTTTAGGGAAAGAGAGAGAGAGAATGGTTTAGAAGCAGCAATAAGGAGCATTGGAATATACTTACCCATTTTAGGCCTAAGAATTTAGGAAACATGAGAGAGACAACAGGTCTACTTGAGACTACTTCATTAGTAACAGGGACCTCAGAGGAGAACCAGGTTTCTGTTAGTACTTTTGGAGACAAGTTGAAGATAGAGGAGAATTTACTGCTAATAGACTATTGAGTACAGAGGGCACAGTTGGAGGGGTTTCAGGAGTTTGGATAGATGGAAATGGAAGACACAACCAGCAGAGTTTTCTGGAAATAATGACGGCCCTATATGTAAGGTACAGATTATTAACGATGCTTCCTCCTGCCTGCTTCTGACTGACCATTTTCCATGAACTGGGACTCTGCTTGCAACAGGTAGTGTGCCCCAGTTCTCTCCTGTGTAAGGATCCAGCTCCTGGAACAGAGAGCAGAAGCAGATGACAGAGGAGCCTGCAGCCAACATTGCAAGATTAGACATAACTGTCAGTCAACTGTCTCACCCATTGCCCTAAAAGAGACTTCTCTGATTTTCTTGTTCTGTTTGGATGGAGATATCTAGGTAGGACAGAAAAATCTTTGAAGAGTCTGTCTCAGTTGCTGAGGGACTTGGCCCTGGGAAACTTTTTCATCCTGTGGCTATGCCTAACCCCTTTGGGTTTTGAGAGAAATTGTGTCAATGGATGGAGAGTCAATACCAGTACTCTAGCCAGATCCATTTGTAATCAGCCACTGCTGAAAATTGGTTTTAAAAAGAAAAAGAAAATAAAAGGAAAATTAAATTTTATTAGGATAGATGATAAATGGCTCAGCCAAAATGTGCACACTTACTCAGAAAACATAATTGTTTCTTTGCTGCTGTCATGGCCTCCTTGGTGGACGTGTCATTTTGCAGCTGTCAGTGGCCTGAAGGGGTCTCTCTCAGTGTGTGTGTGTGTGTGTGTGTGTGTGTGTGTGTGTGTGTTTAATCCCTGTTCAGCAGTGGAATAAGTAGAGCATGCCCTAATGGAATCAGAGGCATTGTACGCTGAAGTTGGAGCTCAGTCTTCCCAGTTGAATTTTTATTTTTTAGAACATATTTCTTTAGCAATAAGGTATTTTTGGCAATTTTCACCAATTAAAAAAAAATAAATTGCGTGTGAGTGAGATGGGGTCAAACCTGTCTGTTGCCTTTGAATTTTCTTTCTGCTCTCTCAGCACATATTGCCAACATTTATATTCCTAAACTAATTTGGGTGGGGATGGAAGAAAAGCAGAAAAGAAAATAACTTCCTCAAGCTACCCTAGAAAGATCAGACTCTGAAGGCCATAGACGAGCAGTTCTCAACCTTTGGGTTGCGACCCCTTTGGGGGTTGAACGACCCTTTCACAGGGGTCACCTAAGACCATCGGAAAACACATATCAGATATTTACATTACGATTTATAACAGTAGCAAAATTACAGTTATGAAGTAGCAATGAAAATAATTTTATGGGGGTCACCACAACGTGAGGAACTGTATTAAAGGGTCATGGCATTAGGAAGGTTGAGAACCAGTGCCATAGACAGAAGTGTGGAGACCATTTGATCAGAGTGGCCTGTGCATAGAATAGTTATGTGGTAGAAAAATCAAGGAGCTACAGTCTTGACCTTCTTCCAGGTTCAACTATGGGGTCTCAGGCTGTTGACTCATAATGACTTGCTCTTTGGCAGACTTGATAAAGGACTGATTCTTAGATCTACAAATATTTTTCCAAGGCAAATGAGGATGCTAGCCAGGAGGAGGACCAGCAGGCTGAAGGGAACAGGCTGGAGTGGGAGTTCTGCTTGAACAGTCACCAGGGAAAGTCTAAAGAAGATGCCTCTGGAGGGAGTGGCCCTTTTGGAGATCCTTGGCTCCAGAGATACTGGCTTCCTTTGCACAATTTTGCCCAGGAATCTGGGAATTACACTTGTATCATTGCCTACCTTGATTCTATTTTAAGCCTTATTCAGCTGTTCATGGAGAACAACAAAAATTATAAAGGAATTCAGTTTAATTGTAATTTCTCCATCAGAGTCTTTGGCCATTTTTGCCTCTCCTTAACTCACTACTTCCCAGACCACCTTCCATATTTGTGAAAAACTCATCTTGCTTTACATTACCTTGTCATGCTTGATTCCTAGCGAGTTGTTTATTTCAACTACATTTTCTGTTCGGTTATTCTGGGCTCTTCTTAAGAGTGAACTCTTCCATAATTCTAATTTATCAGATAAAGGAATCCTAAAATTGATGAGATACACAAGTAGTAAGATACTTGAAGATAGTTTTATCATGTAGATTTCTGTCACATAAATCATTTAAAAACTGCAGTTAATCAAGAAAAAAACCTCTTGGTAATTCATAAAATGTATTGACAATTCCTATGTAGGTTTGGATAATTATAAATAAAACATCTAATAATCATTTTGTATCATGAAATTTATAGACTATTTTAGTGTTCATTATTTATTTGATTTCATAATAGTTCTGTAAATTAAGAAAAACAGACCTTTATATGCCCATTTTACAGATGAAATGAAGGGCTGGGAGGGTGAATCATACAGCCAAGAGGAAACTGAATCCCAATCTGCTGACTAGGTCATGGAAATGGAAATAATTGATGTAAAACTAAAACCTGCTCTTGTTCATAAATAACTTACCATGCAGTTTTCAATCTCAATTTAGGATGGCATGTAGGTACTCGATGGTATTAGCAGGTTTAAGCTTTTCACTTGGGGATGATCCCAGGATGGCTCACTGAAGCACATCAGAGAGCATCTCTGGCAGTTTTTAGCTGTATGGCATTGGCCAAGTCACCTTATCTCTCTGATTTATCTGTTGCCTTAACTGTGAAACAGGGATGCTATTGCTCTCTGACTGTTAGTTATTACTTCAAAGACAGCTATGTAGATCTAATGAAATAAGTGAACGAGGATGGTTTGCAGATGTAAAGAATGCACAAAGTTGTCAATGTTTTTCATCACTTCCATTTTTGGCAAAAGGTCCAGGAGTTCCAGGGGTTCAGTTGGGTCTCACAGGTATCCTCCAGGATGAACTTTTAAGAGGTTTAGATTTCTCCTGTGAAAAGGAAACCATGTGAAACAGGCAAATTTGTCTTAGGACACTCTCACTCTGGTGTGTTTATGAGGCCCTCTCAACTCTTGACCCCTGGCCCTCTACCAGACCCACCTTCCTGAACTGGCACTGCCGGAATGTAATCTTTTCAAAGATTGGCTTAAGGTGTTTCTTTCTCTTCTCCAAGTGATGTTTTTCCATCAACATAATACTCAGAAATCCCGTGAGAATGACTCTATGTTGGCAGAATTTTGGAGTCATTGCAAGCTTCTTGGAGGGTAGGTATATTTTTAGTTTGAACTCTTAAAACACAGCATGATTATGGCTCTGCCTATTACTATGGTTGTCCCAAGATTGAGACTATCATATTATGTACCATTGTATTATTATAATAATACCTCTGTATTACCATTACATGTCATAAATGTCACAGGTTATTTATTGTTATTGCAGTACAATTTACATAAAACAAAATGCAATATGTTAAGTATATAGTTCGGTGACTTTTGACAAACATGTACAACCATGTAACCACAAACACAGTCAATGTATAGTTCCCAGGTACCCACTTGCAGTCAATCCCCTGTCCCTACCCTCTGCCCCACACTGCTTTCTGTCATCATAGATCAGCTCTGCCTTCTTTAGAATGTCATATTAATGCATTCATACAGGGTGTAATCTTTTATGTCTGGCTTATTGATACCATATATTCTGGCATATACTCGAAGCAAACAAAGTCTGAAGTTTGGTGTAATGAACGAACTCTTGGCTGATGATAGTCCATGTCACCATGGTGGCCTGGGCTTTTCTGCTCTTTGAGTCAGAAAGAAATATTTCACATTTAAAAATCTAAGTTATCATTTGCCAGTTATCAGTTGACAGTGAGTGGCAAAGGCTTGGGGATAGGGGAGTTGTGGACTCTCCTGTTTCTGTTAGCAGTTATTTTAACCTTACATTATGCAACACTTGGTTGTTGATAAGTTGGTGCACATGTAAACCAATTATGGTTCTATCACATGGCATTTATTGAACTGTTTAAATTGTAAAAGTAATACAGGCTCTTGTAGAAAGTTTGAGAAATAAAAGGGAAAGGACAGTAATTTTTTTTCATACTTTCTCTTGAGAAAAATATTAAATTTGTGGACATATATTTTTCCATGGTCTTTTATGTAGATATAATACTTTCTAAAAAATTTTGTACCCTGTTTTTTTAAATTTAATATTTTATTCATAGCATTTCTCTGTCATTGAAAAGTATTCATAAACATAATTTAAATGGTCATTTATAGCTTATATAATACACACTGTATTATTATATTATTATTATAATTATACATGTCTGTGTATATATAAATATAAATGTAAATATAAATATAAATATATGGGTAGAGAGAGAAAAAGAGAGACAGAGATTTTCATAATTCAGTAAATGATAATTAAAAAGCACTAGGGGACCTTCTCTTTAAAAAGAATCTTGTGTGATTCCTGTTCTGCTTTAGAAAGTACGGGTTATACTTCACAGCAGAACATAGCTATACCCACTTCCAGGGAAGCACACACTGGCTGCTGCATCAGACAAGTGATCCAGAGAGTTCTTCCTAACCCTTCTCTCTGCCTGTGTGGGGATTTAGTTAATGCTGTGAGACTACTGGTGAGTTGCCATCTGCTGGATTTCAAATTGACAGAAGTGATAGGGGTAGGAAACTGGCATGGTTCTTTCAGAGTTATTTTATTTCCTGATGGCAGCTGATGAAAAATATGGGCAATAAAACTGGAAATCTTTACCTTCTCACCACCCCTACTGGCTAAAGGAAAGAAGGCCTGAGAGAGATGGGTCAGTTACAATGGCTATAGCATTGAGTGTCTGTATGTCTCTATCGGATGTTCACTGGGTTTAACAGAACTCAAAAGATGCCTACAGACAGGCTGATTTGCAGTCAGATGTAAAATCCGTCCACAAGATAAACCTCTGGAGAAAGAACTGAATGACTTGAATAGGTCCTAAACTGTACACACAGTAATGATATTATTTACCCAGTAATTCTCACAATGGAAGACATGACAAATGCTTAATGTTTGGTTCAATTCTGCTTCATAAATATTGAGCACTGAGCTAGACTCTGTGGGAAATATAGAAAATGTGTCTCTGCAGTAATGTGACTGATTTTTAAAAAACATGAATTTTTGAATTAATGTGTTCAAGTATGTGCTCTTTGAGAGGTTAAATATTTTTCCAGGGATGTTTTTACTGCTACAGCATTTTCTAAGTCCTCTCTTAGAACTTCCCTTAAGCCTGTTGCATATTTAAAAACATATACATAATATATATATGTGTGTGTGTGTATATATGTATAATCTATATATTATATAGATTAAATTTTTAGAATTAGATAAAAGTCATTTGATGCTAAGTCCTGTGAATGAAGTAGGAGAGCAACATGGATAATATTCTGTTCATCTAAAATGATGTGTGACTGTGGAATACTGAGTTTGATATTTTTTGGGTGAAGTCCATTGATTTCAAAGGAGGAGTTCTACTGACATTGTGTGAAATGCAGCATTATTGCAATAAGTTAGTCTCTTCTCAAAATGACACTGAAGGAAAATTCTCATTTAGATATAAGAGCTCTGATACATTTATAAAAAATTCTGACTTCTTAGTTGAGAGCCATGCCTAAAAAAATGCTGTTCATCTTTTGGAATCTTCCACCTTGCTAGAAAGGTGGTGTGGAAACAATGTGATAGTTGGAGAACAGGAGTTGGCATTAATTACGTGGTGCTGAAACAGGGATGAGATGATCATGAGACAGAAAACTGGGGTGGCAGACTGGGCTCCCCTTTTCAGCTTGATACCCACCCTCAAACGTATAGATTGATTATCTTGCTGTCAAAATTTCCCCTCTGCTTTCCCATTTGTCTTATCCAAAATAACTTATGAGAAAAGGGTGTCGAGTGTGTCCGTGTATTAGATTTCTCTTGGTTTCATGTTGTTGCAGGACTGATTCTGGAAATGGGAAGTGAAGAAGGAAAGCAATTAGCTAGAGATGTTTAGGATGGTTTCTTGAAGTAGGTGGGTGGGACTGATTTGAACTAAATTCTGGAACATATGGATGACATGCATTGCTTCAGTGCACATGAAATGCTTATTTATATAATGATTATGTGTCCTCTGTCTAATGAATGGTAGCATTGTCTTCTACAGAATAATGCCAGGGCTAGTGCTTCTGAATGTTCTGTGTTCCTCACAGCACATAGCCAAGTGTAGGATATATTCATTAAGGCCCACCTCGTGAGTCACCTCTTCTCTGACACTTCCTGTGACCCTCTCCAGACAGAATTGTTACTCCCTGATTTCTATCTCCTGGTCCTTTAAACAAACCTTGTGTCTTAGTCTGCTTGGGCTGCCATTAGAAAATATCGTAGACTGGGTGACTTGAACAACAGATATTTATTTTCTCAAAATTCTGGAGGCTGAGAAGTCTGAGATCAAGGTGCTGGGTGATTGAGTTCCTGGTGAAGATTCTCTTTCTGGCTTGCAGATGGCTGCCTTCCTACTGTGTTTTCACAGAGAAGGGGGAGAGAGAGAGAGAGAGAGAAAGAAAAGGAGGGGAGGGGAGGGAAAGAAGAGAAGGGAGAGAGAGAGGTAGGGAGAGAATATGTGAGCATGCACTCTGGTGTCTTGTGTTATAGGGCCACTAATCCTAGTAGATCAGGGCTCCACCCTTATGACCTCGTTTAACCATAATTACATCTTTACTCCAAAAACAGTCATACTGAGGATTAGGGCTTCATCATATGAAGTCTGAGGAGACACAATTCAGTCCATAGCCCTCTTCAACACTTACTGCATTGTGTTATAATCATTTATTTATGTCTGTCCCCCATAGACTGGTCTTCTCAGGTGTTAAGCACTGTGCTAGGCATTGAGAATCACAAAGATGGATCTTTCCCTCAAGGAGCTTGTCATTGGTTGTATTCATTTTCTGTGGCTGTTGCAATGAATTAATCACAATTAGAGGTTTAAAATAACACAAACTTAGTGTCTTACAGTCTTAGACGTCCAACACAGGTCTCTCTCTGGTGCCAACAGCAGGTGGGGCTGTGGCCCATTGGGACGCCCTAGGTGATGATCCGTGTCTTTGCTGTTTCCAGTGTCCAGAGGCTATTTTATGGTTTGTGGCCCCCTTTCTTCATCTGTAGAGCCAGCGAAGTTGCACGTCTGTGACCCCTCTTCTGTAGTCACATTTCCTCTGGCACAGCTGGGAAAGGCTTTCTGCTCTTAAGAATCATGGCATTAAACTGGCCCACCAGATAATTTGGCATGATCCTCCCACCCCAAGGCCCTTAATTTAATCACACCTGTAAAGTTCTATTTGCTACCTTAGGTAACATGCTCACAGGTTCTGGGGGTTCCCTCTTATGGAGGGAACATTATTCTGCCCACCATGTTAGTGGAAGAGAGATTGGGAACTCAATGTAATGTGTCAAGTGCAATAATGAAAATCTACTCAGGGTATATATACATGGGAAGCAGAGAAGAAGGTGGCTGTTCAACAAGTGGTGGTTTTGAGGCACTGGTGGGACAGATGAAGAGGAGGAGATGGGGTCCAGAGAGGTAGAAGGGGCATGATTTAGGGCATGAGGGAGAGAGAGAAAGGGAGCTAGCATAACTTCCAGGTCCTGGATTGGGACTGGGTGGGATTTGTTCTGAGATAGGGAGCACATTGGACAATGTGTTTATTAGGATTCTTTGGTTGCAAGTAAAAGAAATAGAAATTAAATTCGGCTAGACAAAGGGGAATTTATTTTAAGTTTCTGAGGGGCGGCTGGCTCATGAAAATCATGGCAGGATTGCAGCTGAGCATCAGAAGTGAACTGGAATGGGGATACAAGTACCGTTAGGACTTTTCTCTGTTTTCTCTTTCTGTCTTTTTATTTTCCTCTTACTCCAGAGACCAGCATCTTTTGCATCTTTTCTTCTGTCGGTTAAAATGTTACTAACCATAGTTCTAGATTTTACAAATATCATAGTTTGGTCGCTCAGACAAAGACAAATCTCTCTCTCTCTCCCCCCTCCCTTCCCCTTCTCCTCTCCCCCCTCCCCCCTCCCTTCTCTCTCCCCCTTCCTTCTCCTCCTCCCTCTCTCTCCCTCCCCTTCTCTCTCCCTCTTTCTCAATTCTATCGTCCTTGCAAAGGGCTCTGATTGATGCAGCTTGGGCTGGGTGTCCCCTGATGTATGAGGCTGTGGCCAGGGCACTGTTAGTTACCCTCCATGCCCTTCTATCTTCGTGACACTCTGGTAACAGCCATGTGGTAGACAAGAGGAGTGGTTCTTAAAAAAGACATGCTGGGCAGACATGCCAGTACTTCAGTGGAGAAGATGATATGTTCAGTTTTATTTGTCTTTTTCTTCTACTTTTTTTTTTTTAAAATTGAGGTATAATTTATAATGAAATGCACAGATCTTAAATGTTTAGTTCAATGACTTCCAGCAAAATACTGTATTCTAACACCCAAATCAAGACATAGAACGTTTCCATTGCCTCCACAGAGGTCTGTCATCCCTCTTGTAGACAATCTCCACCCCTCAAAGGCAACCACTGCTCTGATTTCTATCACCATACAATAGTTTTGCCTGTTCTAGAACTTTGTATAAATGGAATCATGCAATATGTACATTGGCTTCTTTCATTCACTATAATATTTCTTAGGTTCACCTGTGTTGTCGCTGTATCAGAGGCTCACTCATTGCTGAGATTATTTCACTGTATGCACATATCATACTTGTTTATTCATTCACCTTTTGATGTTTTTACTTTTTTGGTTATTGTGGACATTTTAATACAATTTTATAGGGTTAGAGGGAAAATTATAACATTAAATGTGGAGACTAGAAAACGTGAGTTCAGTTTTGAATAAGTTAAGTTAGAGGTACTTGTTGGACATTCAGGTAGTGAAGTCCAGGACCAATGAAGTATACAGTCAAAGGCACAGGAGAGAGAGGTGGGCTAGCAGTTTAGCCATTGTGTGGAATTACAGCTATGGGAAGGTTCTCAGGTAGAGTATAAAGTATGAGACAAGGTAAGGCCCATGAATTAATTTTTGAGGATTATCAATATTTGAAAAGAGGAATCCTCTAAGAGGCTGAGAGAAACATAACCATTTACCTTTGTGTCTCCACCACCAGGCACAGGACCTGACACAAGTCTTCTCAGTTTGCTAAATTTAACTGAATGGGTGCAGAGTGCATGGTTATTGATGGACCCCATAGAAGGGCATGGATTGGGAGGAGAAATGGCGTGAGGAGTCACAGAGGCTGATTGGAGAGGGAGAGTGAGGAGTGGGTGAGCACGGTGGGGAAAGCACCTTTGCTTACGCAGGGCTAACAGGATGGAGTCATTAAAGTTGAATAATTAGGTGGGATCAGACAGTGCAGAGCAGAAAATGGATGTCCGATAGGAGAATTTAGACTCCGACAAGCCGGCCACCCCGAGAAGAGCCAGATTCTGGAGCAGGGCGTGAGAACATGAGCTTTTGGAAAGTGTACTGTGGAGGTGGCAGCGGCGGTGGTGGGCTGCTGCTGCTGGTGCCGGTGCCGAGTGATCAGTGTTTGTGCCTTCCCCTGGACTATGGCTGTGTGGCTGCTGAAAGCACAGTGCCGCCGGCTGCTGCTGCTTTCGTGTGTGCCCTGACCCATGCTGTAGCTGTGCCCCTGAGCTCGGCAACAGAAGCTGCAGGCTGTGGCATCTGGCCGCAGCTGGGAGGCAGTGGGTGTGCGCCGGTGCGGGTAGTCTAGCTGGGAGCCCTGGGGCGGGGCAGCGGAGGGGTAGGGTGGTCTCGGAGCCAGGCCACGCCCCTGCCCGCCTGCGCAGGCGCGCTGCGGGCCGTTAGCTGTCAGGAGCTGAGCGGCGGGCGGGTGGCGGGATCCGACGTTGGCGCTGGACCCGGCTGACTGAACCCAGCCCCGCAGCCGGCGGCGAGGGCAGCGCAGCCCCGGCTCCCCGCCCGGTCACAGAGGCGAGCAGGGACTAGCGGGCGGCCGGCCGCAGGCGCAGGCAAGATGGGGAACCGGGAGATGGAGGAGCTCATCCCCCTCGTGAACCGTCTGCAGGACGCCTTCTCGGCTCTGGGGCAGAGTTGCCTGCTGGAACTGCCGCAGATCGCCGTGGTGGGCGGCCAGAGCGCAGGCAAGAGCTCCGTGCTCGAGAACTTCGTGGGCAGGTGAGTGCTGGGGCGCAGGGACGCGACCTGGCTCCCTGCTGTTGGGAGTCCGGCCGGGGAACCGCGGGCTGCAGGGGCATGGGGGTCAGGGGCGGGCGGGGTCTTCGCGGCTGCAGACATGCTCCGTCCTCCGCCCCTGTCCGCCTGGGCCCCCCCTGCATGCCCTTCATCCTGTCATACAAAGCCATTTCCTCCACGTCCACCAGCCCGGGAGTCCGGGGAGTGGGTCCGCCCCGGGATCAACTTCCCCGGCTGTGCGCGCCAGCTCTGGGCAGCCGGCACTTCCCCATCCCCTGTCCCCTTTTCCTGTGCGCCTCCCCGAGGCTCTCGGCGGGGTTGGGAGGTACCCCCCCGCCCCCACGCTGCTGCCTGCGGAGATGGTCCCCTCCTCACCCTGGGGCCCGGCTCAGCTCAGCTGTCTACTGTTCGAGACTGTCGTCGCCTGCTCCGAGCAGGGGAGGCGGGGTGCGAGGAGAAAGACCTCGTTTGTTGTGGTGCAGCTTAGCCAGCCACGCTTCCCCACCATTCTCCTCCCTGGGAGTCGGGAATAAAAGGCGGTGTGTTCTCGTGTGCACCTATTCACAGACCAGGCACACGGCAGAGAAACCGAGGCACACGCTCTGAGCCGAGGGGACGTGGACTCGGGCTGTCCAGGGGCCATGTCATTCCTGCATCGTCTTGGAATTGACCAGCATCTTCCTCGCACTCTCTTCGCCCCCCTCCCCCGGCATCATCTTCCATTCCGTCCGCTCTTATTTGTCCTGCGAGTCTTCAAGATAACATATCGAATCTAGATTATAGTTAGGGGTTTCTTCATGCTTCAATACAGAAAAGGCTGAAGAATTAATTCCCTGAGCAATTCGTGAGGGATTAAGTTACCTTAAGGGGCCTGCCCGAGGCGCGCCGACATTGGCTAAGCGTTAGGAAAGTGCGATCTGTTTCCAGGTAGACGTGTACAGCAGCTCAGAAAGTGGGCCGCAGTGGGGCCAGTCGGAGATTGCACTCCACTCTTTCTATTTAGGTGGTTAGTGATGTGGGATTCAAAAGGGTCCTGTTCCTTTTTGCCTTTTTGAGTAGTTCTTGGTGGTGGGTATGATTTAGATACTTCCACGTTTCCTTTGGCAACGTTAGTCTCCATGAAGTAAGTATATTTTCTTTTCTCCCAGACGATGCTCTGGGTCTCAGATGATACTCTTCCTTTTGGGTTCCCCCCTTGTATGAACCAGAACCCTAAGAAACCTAATAAAAAAAGTAAAATTGCTGACAGTTGGCTGGTATCTTTGACTAAGTCACTTACTCACTTGGCCTTGGTTTTACTGAGTGATGAGAACAGTGATGGAAAAGCGTTTTGCCTATGTCATCATGGACGTGGTGGAGGGGTGGATGAGTAGGTGATTTCAAATAAATACGCACCACAGTCATGGACTTGAGGGTTTTCCTTTCTTTGACTTATTGCTATTGAAATTCACTAAATTTAAAGTGACACCCATAGGAAAAGTGGGGTTTGGTGATAATGTATGTCAGGGTTTCCAAACTCCAGAGCATTTAACATGATGCCTTAATGGTCATTTAACTACTTTTGGTATTTAAGCAAATACTTAAAGATAAAAATTGTAAGTAATTCAAATGCAATTACTGTATTTTTATGCATCTTTCCTATATTTGGATGAGACTGTATTATGAATGCATTGTTTGTGACAAGAGCTTTTGAACCTAATGTCAATTTTATATACATATATCAATTCTATTCTTTAGGTTTTCAAATCCTAACACCGCTTAATGCCATCATAAAATTGTACACGTTTCCTCTCACTAGCTATATTCTTTCGAAATGAGAATTTGAAAAAAGAGATATGGAAGAATAAAATATTTTAGTTTGAAGATTTTTCATGATAGAATGAAAAATAGGGACATTATAAATATAATCCAGATCAGAGCATTTACCACAATATGTTAGTAATTTGTTGTATTTTTTAAAGCTTTACCAATAATTAATTACTGTTAGAATGTCAAATCAAAGAAAAGGATGAACATAGAGGGAAAAACCCATTTAATAAATATATAAAGAGCCTATATAGTAGGAAACAATTTAATTAAAAGGACCATTTGATTTTAATAAAGGTTTTGGTCATTGGATTTTTGAGGGATCTAATTTCTAATTATAAACCAACCCTAGGGAAAAAGGAGTTCTCTCTTTTAATAGGAGATTCATCTTAGGCAGAAGAAAACTACTAATATTTCATTATAACCTTTTATCTTTTTATTATCCAGAAATTTTGCAATAAAAATAAGGTTCTTTCCTTTAAGGATGAAAGTTTCCTCTTTTACATGTTTTTAAGACTGACCTATAAGCAGTTATTGAATGTAGTCATAAGACAAGTGATCATTGCCTGTGTAAATTAATAGTGTTTGCTCATCATTTGTGCTTGTTCTCTTCAGAATAATGATGCATTTTCTCCTCAGTATTTGACAATCCATATTTAGTGGACTGCCCATATCTTCTCCTCTTAGATAGTTTGTTTATACTGATTTTTTTTGGGACACCACTGAATGAATTTGGATATGAATGTGTTTACTTCATTTAGCTATAGCTGTAAAATTCAATTTTTCAGGGACAAGTTTGAGATTGTTATGAATAAAATGACTCATGAATGAACTACTTGTTTGTAGGAACTACTTGCCGAAATGATGAATTTACATATTAATGTGACATAGTGTTAGTAACCAGACTGTTCTTTTGGTTGTTCAGACGCAATATACAAGGACTGTCTGGAAAATATCCAGCCTTGTACTATGAAAAATAGAGGCACTTATGGTTGGTTTTGTTCCAGACAGCCCTTGTGAGAGGCAGCTGAGACTCATGGTCTGAATATAGGGGTTCACTAGCTGGCTTGGGGTCTGCCCATTGGTCTGGTTTCAGTATGGAAGAATTGAATTTATATGACTACTGTCATATCCATATTTTTTTTTTACAGTGCAGTGAGATAATGATGGTGATAATGGTTAATATTTATTGAGTGTTTGCTCAGATACTTACTATTCCAGGTGTTTTTACATGGATAATCTAATTTAATCCTCATAAAACCCCAAAGAGGAAAGTACTTTTATGAGTTCCATTTTACAGAAGAGGAAATTGAGATTTAGATAGTTTGAGTAACCTGATGAAGACTAACTTAACAGAAAACAGTGGTGCTCGGATTCAACCTGAGATGTCTGGAGTCTGTACCAGTGCCGTAAAATCTCTGTGCCATATTACCACTTCCGTACTGAGACTCACCAATGCCTCTGATAAAGGCTTTTAACTTCTTTCTTCAATCATACTTAAAAGCACCACCTATGTAAATAAGAAGCTGCTATGTTAATAATTTTATTCATATTTATATATTTCTACCTTGCCTCATTTTATAAAGGATTTGAAGCAACCCCTTAGGCAAAAACAACATTAGTTAAAAGATAAGTATATTTCTTTCCTGTAGTAGACATTCTTGAATATAATTGGGTTGCCTATTTAATCATGTGTTTAGAGTACATATAGCTTGTTTATAGAAAACTACTAGTTGCTGATGTACAAATGTTTTTTAATGATATACTTGTTAGACACATTAGTTCTTCAATGCTAATTATATAGGTAGAGGATTCCATATTATTTTATTCTAGCCTGAGTGATAAATAGGCTTTTAATTTTGAAGAAAAAGAATAGATTTTGTGATTATTGGGGACCAAATAAAATATTTTTTAAAGACTCTGTTGAGAAGAGTTCATTTCAATATGGAAATGTCAAATAATGTATATCTATTAGTAATGAGATTTCTAAAAATGGATATGTTAATTATTAAATTAAAATTGTTTTGCAGGAGAACCTTAAAAGTGAGCCATATGATGCTGTTGTTAAACAGACATCACCAGATAATTTTTTAAAAATTCAAAAGTCGTTTATATGGCTTAGATAGACACAAATCTATTCTTAAATCCTTTGATTTAAGAGAGTATTTAAAAATTGAAAAGGTAAGAGTTATCTAATTGCAAATGAATTAGGCACAGAAGTATTAATATTATCTTACTGAAATTTTAAAATTCAATAATTTAGGTTTGTATGGAGGGCAGAAGTTTTGGTAAATATCAAAGCATCTGAATTAGTGAATAGTTTTCAACAAATGACTTATAAGTTTTAAAGTTATTATATAAATGGGTCCAAACAATGAAAATATGATAATTTTTGAAAATCATGCTTTATCGTTCTCATGCTATATTTAAATAAAGTATCAGAATCATGAACTTTTTTCATCCAACAATAAATTGCTAAAACCTGAAGTTACAAACATATTTTTGCCATATTAACATTACATGATGTACTTTTAGGTTATCACAGATTCACAGTTCAATTTAATTCCCACAATTAACTTCTTTTTATTATTATTATTAATGATATATGAGAAGAAATACAGGTAGGTGAACTAGACTAGATAGAATATCTCTGTTTTGAAATTTACTTATGATGAACAGATATAAAAAATGCACTTGATTAACTTCTTTAAGAATGAACTCTGGGGGAAACTGAATAGCTAGCTTTGCTGGAGGGTGGGCTATTGGGTTTTTTACCAATAGAACTCACATTTAGTATGTTGGGGTTTGATTTTTTTGTTTTTTGTTTTTTTGGGTAGTACCTTTTGCTAGAGCTAAGGAGTGGAGTTAAATTATGTTTTACTTATTATTATGTTTTATATACTTTTAAGAGAGGACTGCAAATAGCTAAAAGAAATAGGTGATTTTTTTCCTTTCTCACCAAAGCCAAATCAAGAATGCCTCAAGCTAGTGGATTGTATAGAATGTCTCCCTCTAGGTCTGCTTTGTGATATCTCACCCTCTCAGCATTAATTTAACAAAAACACAAAACAATTCTAATGGATTCTGTTTTACTAAACCCATTTTTATAAAGTGGATGGAAAAAGGGGGTCATTATTCATTTAGTCTTAATGGGTGGCAGGCATGGATACTGTTGTACCCTTTACGTGCCTTCCTTACCTTACCTGTTTTCACATCCACATGTCAACGGGGAGGAAATTCAGGGTTAGAAAGACATTAATTTGGGAAGGGTTACATGGCTAATAAATGGCCAAGTTTGGTCATAACTTCTATTGATACTGCTGAAATATGGGCAGTAAAGTCAATGAACATGTTATTTTCAGAGTTTTAAGTATACTGGGTAAGAATATAGAAGGAAATATTAATGTATAGAAACTGATATATGTATAAAAAGAGAATTGACAATGTAAGGTGTGAGACCATGTTTTCAAATGAGTTTAAAATGGAGCCAGTTGGGTATAATGCAAATTAGTTGGGACAAAATAATTTATATTCTGTTTCATTTTTACAAACTACAACTCTAAAAAACTAAAATCCTGAAATCAAGTGGGGATATAAGTGCAAAGTGGACAACGTGAGCTTTCAGTGTCATTTGGCTGCTGCTATCATTTTAACTCAAGGCTCTGTGTACTGAAGTATCGATGTCAAAGCAGGGAGGTGGTGATCTGTGTCTGAGCGTCTGACTTGACAACAAGGCATTGAATTTAGACTGTCACTTTATCACAGAGAGATACTGTATACTGAAGAGGGCCCAAGAGAAGAGGAGCAGGAAAGAATAGAGGTTGGAGAGTTTAAAAGTATAACTGGATGCATGAAGGCGAATTGAGAGTGGGATAGATCAGATCAACTGCTTTATAAAGACCTCCAAGGCACTAGTACTTAAGAGAGCTGGAATTCTACTTTCGCTTTTAAGAATAAGGCATTTACTTAAAGTAGTGGAGTATATTGAAGACAAAATATCAGTGCATGTCCAAAAGGCAAATCAGAGAATGGAATGTATTGTTGAGAAAGCGGGGAGGGTTAAGGTGGAGGGTTGGCACTAAACGATTTGCATTTCTTGAGTTAAACACCATTCCAAAAAAATTAGAGTGTTTATTAATGCCGTGTTGGTGATTGAGTGTGTGTGTGTGTGTGTGTGTGTGTGTGCACGTGTGTGTGTGTGTCTCTCACAGGTAACCCAGACTTTTTTTTTTTAATCAGTAGCTAGGACTGACATTTTACTAGGCTCTGTAAGACACTTTCTCCTGGCCTAATTTTTGTTAACTTCCTGGAGGATACAGAGGAACCAAGAGATTTACCCAAGGTCAGAAACAGAATTGAGAGCTAAGTTTGGAACTTGGTGTTCAGAACTGGGAGCTCTGAATCAGTTTATCATCTTCTCTTCCTCCTCTTATTGTTTTAAAAGGCCTCCCTTTCATCCTCACTCTGCCTCCTCCTTTTCCCATTCTCTTCCATTGGACCAACATTTCCTCCTCCTTGATATTCCCCTCCGTTACTTTTCTTGATAGTGACCGGCAATGACATTTTGTTATTTTTTTTTCTGATATGCAACAGTGGTAGATGCCAGGGGGCAGGATTTTTCTTAGGCGTAGACCAAATACTTTAGCTGAGATAATATACTCTAGAGTAGTTGTGACTTTTAGAGGACAGATGGGCCCAGGAAAAGATGAAATGAAATAGTGGGTGTTGCTGCATGTTTTTAGTATTTTCCCATCATGTGGGCATATCTACAGAGCTGTGCTTGGGATTGTCACTAATAGGCCTTGCTTAAAACAAGGAAAGCTTCTGAAAAGTTGTGTATCAATAAAGAAGTAGAAAGGTTACTATTTAAAAAAAAGGGTGAACTTTTAATAATATATATATTTGGGTAGCAAATCCTCACTCTTCAGTTTGCTTGTTTTATATTTTTGCTTTTCTGTGCTTGTATTCTTAGAGTGAGGCCCATTGATATAGAAATTTTCACAATTTCAACAAGCAGTACTATTATTAAATCATTAATGTTTTTTTATTTTTATTTTAAATAATTTTTATTTTTCAATTACATTTGACACAATATTAGGTTCAGGTGTACAACATAGTGATGAGTCTTTTATATAACTTACAAATCCATCACCCTGATAAACTTGGTTCCCATCTGACATCATACATAGTTACTACAATATTATTGATTATATTTCTTATGCTATACCTTACATTCCCATGACTATTTTTAACTATAAATTTCTACTTTTTAATCTCTTCCCCTTTGTGATTCACCTCTCCAACCCCTCTCCCATCTGGCAACCATCAAAATGTTCTCTGTATCTGTGGGTCTGTTTCTCTTTTGTTTGTTCATTTATTTTGTTCTTAAGAGTCCACATATAAGCTTGAAATCATATGATGTTTGTCTTTCTCTGCCTGATTTACTACACTCAGCCTGATACCCTCCATATCTTTTAATTGAAGCTTTTGATCCATTTAAATTGAAAGTAATTGTTGATAAATCTGTAGGTATTGCCATTCTATTATTCATAATTTTGCCTTTTTCTTTTTTTTTTTCTGTCTTAAAGAAGCCCTCTAACATTCCTGGTAATACTGGTTTGGTGATGATGAGTTCTTTTAGCTTTTTCTTACCTAAGAAGCTCTTTATCTGTCTTCAATTTTGAATGATAGTCTGGTTAGATAGAGTAATCTTGATTATAGATTCTTGCTTTTCAACATGTTGAATATTTTCTGCCAATCCGTTTTGGCCTGCACAGTTTCTGTTGAGAAATCAGCTGACAGTTTTATGGGCGCTTATTTGCAAGTTACTAGTTGCCTTTTTTTTGCTGTTTTTAAAAATTCTTTGTTTTTAACCTTCACCATTTTATTATTATTTTTTTTATTATTATATGAATTAATTAATTAATTATTTTTTTTGTATGTGGGTAGTTCCCTGGCTGGGAATCGAACCCAGGCCACAGTGTTGACAGCGCCGAAGGCTTAAGCCACTATATCACCAGGGAATTCCATCCTTCACCATTTTAATTATAATATGTCTTGGTGTGGGTCTGTTTGGGTTCATCTTGTTTGGGACTCTGCGCTTTCTGGGCTTGTATGTCTATTTCCTTCATCAGGTTAGGGAAGTTTTCAGTAATTATTTCTTCAAATAGGTTCTCAATTCCTTGCTTTCTCTCTTCTCCTTCTGGTACTCCTATGATGCAAATGTTGTTATGCTTGATGTTGTATCAGAGTTGGATTCTTTTTCTTTTTGCTGTTCTAATTGGGTGTTTTCTGTTATCTTGTCTTTCAAATAGCTGTTTTAAACCTCTGCTTCATCTAGTCTGCTGATGATTTCTTCTATTGCGTTCTTCATTTCAGTTATATTCTTTATTTCTGCCTGATTCTTCTTTATGGTTTCTATGTCCTTCTTTATGCTTGCTATCTCTTTGTTGAAGTTTTCACTAAGTTCCTTGAGCATTCTTATAACCATTGTTTTGAACTCTGTTTCTAACTGGTAGTTTGCCTCCATCTCATTTAGTTCTTAGTTCTTTTTCTATAGTTTTTCTGCTGTTCTTTCATTGGGGTTGTATTTCTTTGCTCCCTCATTTTGGATGCCTCTGTGTTTATTTCTATGTATTAAGTAGATCTGCTGCATCTCCCAGTATTGCTGAGTGGCCTCATGTAAGTGGGTGGCCTCATGTAAGTAGGTGCCCTGTGGGGTCCTGGCACAGTCTCACCTGTGCTGGGTGCTTCTGTAGATTCTAGTTTGGTGCCAGTGCTGTGCTTGGAGCTACTCAGCAAAAGTCTCAGAGTACACTGAGGCCAGTTGCTACCATGCGGGGCCTGCACCTCTGATGCAGTGTCGTGGGACTGGCTGCTCACTGGAGAGAGTGCCTCTGGCATTGGGGAAGTTGAGTAGGGTGGGGTGCCAGGAGTTAGCAGAGTAGAGTGAGCAGAGCTCACCAGACAAATCAGATTCAGATTTGGCCATGTAGGGAGAGGGTGCAACACAGGAAAGATGGCTTCCACCTGCTGGATACTTGGGAGGAGAATCCTATGAGGAAAAGTGACAACTGTCTTCTAGGCCTTGCCTCAAAGCCACACATCTCATTCTGTCCTCTGTACATCTCCAAAGCCACCTGAGTCACTGTCCCTCTGCTGGAGTCCAGGGTTAGTGTCTGCAGCTGACTGAGTCTGCATGGGCACTTTAAGAGGACATCTGGGTTTCCACAGTCTTCTGTCCTACCTGGATGTTCAGAATCCCCACTGTTTTTCACAGCTACATGTTGTGGGGGCTCCTCTTTTCAGCACCAGTACTCTGGGCTGGGGAGCTTGGTGTGACTGGGTCCTCACTTCTCCAGGGGGAACCTCTATGGCTGAGATATCCCTCCTGATTCTCAACCACCACATGGAGATTTGGGGCCAGCCTGTTTTGATCTCTGCCCATCTTACCAGTCTCAACGTGGCTTTTTCTTTGTATCCTTAGTTATAAAACTTCTGGTCAGCTATAAATAAGATAGTTCTCCAGGTTGGTTCTATAATTTAGTTGTAATTTGAATGTGTTCATTGAACAAAGCAGGCACAGTGTATATCTACTCTGCCATCTTGGATCTCTCCTAAGTTCTTAATGTTAAATGGTAAAAAAAGGCAGGATCATTGTTTAGGAAAAGGGTGACATATTTAATTCATAAGTTATTATGCAAATGATAGAGTTGTTTTTGTTCTTGTATTTCTCTAACAGTCCTGCTGAAAGTATTCTATTGTCAGGATTTTAAAGAGTGTGCATCAGTCCTTTCTTGTGACAGTGTTTAATTTTCATTTTCCACTACTTCAGCATCATGATATACTTGTGAATAACACATACATACCTTTTAGGAATGGGTACGGATTCTGAAGGGCCTCATTGTCTATGGTTTCAGTGGCTTGGAATTGAAAAGAATAATCCATTTAAATAAGATTATTGATGGTATTTGTTTTCTTAGATCCTGAAAAGTCCAATTTTTGAAAAGGAGTCATCATACCCTGGTGATAGAGTGCAGCAATAAATGATGGCTGCAAAATTGTGATTTGTAAGGAAAATATATATTTCATCTTCACTGCGAGTTCCTGGCTCATAGCTCCCAAACTCTTGTAATTTCTTAAGTGTTGACAGCATAAACGTGTCTTTTGTTATATTAATGAGGTTTATGAAGGATGGGGAATGATTACCAGAGGAACCAAACATGTGATTAAAGGGATGGAACTTCAGTCTCCTCCCACCATTCCCCCACCTCCAGGGGTTCAACTATCAAAGGCTAATGATTTGATTAATCATACTTCATAGTGAAGCCTCCTTAATCACCCAAAAGCAAAAGGTTCAGAGAGCTGGTGAATTTCTGAAGATTTAGGGACAGTGAGGATCCTGGAGAGGGCATGGAGGCTCCACGCCCCTTTCCACATACCTTGCTCTATGCATCTCTTCCATCTGGCTATTCCTGAATTATATTTTTTATAATAAACCTGAAATCTGGTAAGTAAATATTTCTCTGAGTTCTGTGAGCTGCTCTAACAAATTAATTGAACACAAGGAGAGGGTCATTGGAACCTCCAATCTGTTGGTCACAGTACAGGTAGTAATCTAGACTTGTGAATGACATCTGAAATGTGTGTATGTGTGTGCTTCTGGGTTGGGGGTAGTCTTGTGGGACTGAACCTGTGGAATCTGCCACTATCTTCAGGTAGATAATGTTAGAATTGAGTTGAATTATAGGACATTCAACTGGTGTCTTGGATGTATGGGGAACCCCTCTCCAACACACAAGTTGGAGTTTGTGTCCAGGACCTTTTAGGTGCCTTCAGAAGTACAGAATGTTTTGAATAATCAAAGGAAAAGAGCACCTCTCTATAGAGAGGAAAGATTTCATGAAAGAGGTAGGATTTGAAATGAACATTACAGAGTAAGAATTTGATAAGTTAAAATGGGGACAGAGGTACAGAGGCCACAGATTGCAGCCTTCTCTGACCTACTGATGACCTAGGGTTTGTTTGACACTGTTCAGCACTTGAAAATTTCTGATTGATTTACATTAGTTTTTGGCCCCTGAGGCAAACTGCAAGTTTTTTTTTTTTTTTCTAATCTGTCATCTTAGACCTCTCTGTAAGTTCTTTATTGGTATTCCCCACAGTATCTTGCACAGTTCTGTTTTAGCTACCTAATTTTTATTGAGTTTTCACTAATTAAATTGTTGACCTGACTTTAACAGAAGATAGATTGGTAGTGGGAGTGAAGATCCTGGCCTTAGTAGGAGATTTATTTTTTATACTTCTGAGATAAAATGGTTTGTGTTTGATGAACTAATGTTTTCAGCCTGAAAAACTAATACTCTTAGCCCATGTGCCTCCATTGTTGAATTATTCCTCTGAAGCAAATATGTATATATCTGTATAAGACTTACCTGAGGAACTTATCAGGGTTCCTGGGCTCTGCTCATGGAGACTGACTCAGTGGATCTGGAGTTTAGCCATAGCTTTTCAAAAGCTCTCCTGGCACTTCTGAAAAGCAGCCAGATTTTGGAACTACTAATCACCACTTCCACAATTCCTATTATTTCTGCAGCTGTGAATAAGGAATGCAATGTATCTTCCTTTCCCATCAGTACATTGAACCTACCCTTGCTAAAGTCACTGATGATCTCCAAACAGCTTAATTTACTTTCTAAGTATTTCCGAGATTGATATCTTATGCCTAATTCCTACAACCATGGACAGGGTTCAAGTTGTTATCATTCATCTTCTGTACTATATAGCAAGAGACTTAGTGTTTCCCTGTCTCATATAACTTCCACACAGCCATAGTATGATTGGTATGGAATTAAAATTAAATGATGTCACTATCTTGGTGAAAACTTTTCAGTTCCTAGTGGCATGGTTTAAAGGACCCTGCATGACCCAGCTGTCTTGGTTATCTGTTATTATTTGATCCAGCTGTGTTTCATGCCCTGCTCACATTTGTCATGCTATTTCATATTTCTTTGCCTTTTTTCACTTAGATCCCTTAATGGGAATAATATTATCCATCACCAGGTTAACTCCTGTTGTCTTTAACTCAGATGTCCTCTCCTCCAGGGAGCTTCAACTACCTCCCACTTTCTCGTCTCTCCCAGGTTACTTATCCCTCTTCTGAGCACCCATCATTCTGAGCAGTTCTCTCATAGTTCACTTATCACATTGTATTAAATGGTCTACTTTTACCACTAAATTGTGAGCTACTTGAGGGCAGAGTCTGTTTTATTTATTTGTTTTCTCTTCACTCCTGGCACATAGTAACTCCTGAATAACTATTGAATGAATGAATCAATAAATATAATGGAGAGGTTTCAGCCTTTGTCATATCTGTTTCATCCACAGCATATGATGTTTGTTGGACCTTCACAGTGTGTCAGACACTATCTTAGGCAGTAGAAAGACATTGATAAGTGAACAAGCACACTCCCTGTAGAGCTTGTGGTATAGCAAGAGGACCAACAATAAACAAATAAAAAAATGTGTAATTGTGAGTCAGAATGGATGCCGTGACAGAAATGATCGGGGCATAGTGACTGAACATGATAGATGGGGACATATATATGAGTACATAGGTTGGTCAGGGAAACCTGTCTGATCAGGTGACACATCAGCTGAAGAATGAGGTATCAGCTATGGGAAGAACGAGGGTAACACATTCCATGCACAAGAAACAGTATGCACGAGGGCTGTGAGGTGTCACGTTGCTCTTTGTGTTAGAGGAAGTTAAGGTAGAGTCTCTGCTACTAGAGCATGGCGCTGTGGGCAAGTATGGCGAGGAAGGGAAGCAGAAGGGAGTTTATGTGGGCTTTCTTGATATCAAAAATAGTTTAAATTTTGTCCAAAGTGCAACAGTAAGCAACTGAAGGAAGGATTTTAATCAGGGAGTGATGTGATTTACATGTAAGAAAGATCTAGTCCAGTGCAGTTTGAAAGAGTAATTATAACCCGTGTGGCTGTTGGTGGCCAATGATCCTGAGAAACGGACTTTTCTATTTTATCTTCCTTTAATTACTTTAAACCGAAGTTTAAAAACAATTGACTCAGTTATGTGAAAGAAATTGTGAAGGCTGTTTAAAACTGAGAGAAAAGAGCAGTTTTATTGGAGTGGTAGGAGTACCAACTTGGAGCCTACTTGTAGAGACCTGAGAAGGAAAGGGGAAGTGAGTGAGTGGGGACAGAGTGTAGACAAGTCTTCTGAGAAGAAGTTGGAAGAGAGGGTGTGGGGCTAAGGGAGGGTAGCTTTTTATTTTACGGGAGATAGAAGAGCATTGTTGTTTTCTGTGGGAGTAGTTCAGGAGATGATGGAGGAAGGAAAGACAGGAGAGAGGCAGGACAGACGTGAGGAAGTGCAGTGGGATGGAATGCAGAGATTCGAGTGGAAGACCTGGTTCAAGGTAAGGAGGGATGCACGTCCAGTGGAACAGAAGGGTGAAGAAGCTGGTGTAGAGGTGTGAGGTGCATAGAGTTGATGGGGGACAAGTTCCAGTTTGTTGAGGTAATGGAGAGGGGGAACTAGAAAGAGGAAAAGCTATGCAAAGAACATGTGAGGAAATGCAATGTGAGCTCAGAAGGGAAATATATTCAAAATGTGTGCAAAATTGCCCTTTTGTAAGTCCAAATCAGGTAAGTGCACTTCCTAAAATGCAAGTTTTTATCAAGCCTCACTACTGCTAAAATCCCTGTTACTCAGCTTCTTGGCGTGGTATATGGTTCCCTTTATGATCTGCCATCTGCCTCCCTGTCCACTCTCCTTTCCTGCTGTTGCTCCCATTCACCATGGTATTTAGTCCTGCTGAACTACTGAGTTCCTAGAGTGTATCAAGCCCTTTCATGCCTCCATGGCTTACTACGTGTTCCCCTCCATCTGGAAGGCTCGTGGGTTCCCCTTTGCACGCCTAACTCTACTGAACTTTCAAGACACAGCTATCATCTCTTCTTGGAAGTCTTCCCTAAGCCCCTGGGTAGAATGTATTCAGTAAATGCATGTGGAAAGACTGGAGATGCTTAGAACTGTGTTGAACTTTAAACATTTTGAAATCAGAATTGTCCAGGGAGGTAGTGTTTTGAGCAGAAAAAGCCACAGGCTTCTGAATGTATGTGGCTGTCTGAGTTTTCTCATTTGCAGAATGGAGATAATATACATGATTTCACGTCCTTTTACAAAGTCTAAAAAACGGTTTTTAAATGTCTAGTACATAGACTCCTCATAAGCGACAGTTTAAAAATCAGTGCTTAAATGAAGATTTACATGTAGCAAAACATGCCTAAGAGATCATCTCCATTGCAAGGGTTGCCAGGACACCTGCTTTATTTCAAATGCTGTTATTTTCTTGGCATAGTATTAGGACAAATTATGAAGACCTGTAACTGAAAGCTGTTTTTCCAAAGGGTAATATTTCTTTGGAATGACTTCTAGGTTTCCTGGGTTGGGCCCGTGAGTGGGTTGGTGGAGGAATACAGTTGGTGTAGAAGGAAAGTATGTATGTGTATATTCGGACCTACCCTGCATATTTTCCGTAAGGTCTCCAGGTGCCTGAGCATTAAGGAGCTGTGCCAGTGCGGAGGGAGAACAGTGAGGAGGGAGAACTAGTTAGAAGGAGCTAACGGTTTACAATTAGGTTTGCCAGGGTACAGGACAAGCCCCCAGTTGTTCACGGAACAGACAGGACTTGTAGAAGCACAGTGCATTAAGTGGAGGCCCCGGGCTTGGAAAAGGGGTTTTCCTATTAAGCTGGAACCAAGAAAAAGCACAAAGAGATCACAGTTTATGTGCATAATATAGATATACAGCAAGCACAGTTATAGGCATAATATATAGATACAACAAGCGCCTCTATTGTTGAATTGTCATTGTGTGACTTGTTTTAGTCAGTAACTTCTCTCTTTAAAAAGTGGTATATAAAGGAAATATTTATGAATTGTGTTTTCTTAAGGTTTTGTATTGCTATATGAGATGCCTTAATTTTCAGATTTTGCTTACCAAAAGTTTCTAATTCTTGCTTGAAAACTCTTTTTCTTATCATGTAGCTTGGAGTTCTGATTTAGAATCTTTTTGTGAGGCAAAGTTATTTTATAATGAAGTTAATAATCCTTAATTTTCCTCTAGAGCTGAGTCAAGGACAATTTCTCATATTTCATAACAATCAGCAGTAGCGTCCTTTCTCTCATATCTTGCCTATTACTGGAGTTCAGCTGGACAGGTGACTCTGGGATCTTGAGCCTGGATCCCATTCCCACATTTTCAGATGCATGATGAGATTTCAACTTAAATGCTCATTTCTTTACCTATAGATCCATAATTTTCCCCAGATAGCTCATATCTTATGCTTATTGATGGATTTCACTGTTCTCTTAATCAACAAGCCTTGAAACTTTCTTATTTTCAACTTTCCTCTTCCCACACTTACTAAAACGTTGTGGGTTCTACTTCGGTGGTACCTTTGTTCTCTGTTGGTGCTTTTCATTTCTGGAGCTGTCCTACCAGTTCAAAACTCACTTTCCTCTTGTTTGATCTATTGCAATCTCTTAAGAACCCCACTTCTTCGAGTGTCAACCCCATCTAAATCATCTTAAATACTTTTACTGTAGTTCTCTCAAGGCACAACTCTAATCATCATCACTCTCTTTTTGTAAACAATAAAACCCTAACTTCTCAGCATCACATTTAAAGGTTTCTGTCCTCTGATCACTAACTACTTTCTAGTGTGCCTTCTATTTCTCTCACTCACCCACCAAGAGTACCATTCTCTGGGACGTTCTTGTGTTTTTTCTCCCTTGTTTCATTACCCATACTGTTTTCTCCATCCCAAATGCTTTTGCTCTTCCTGTCCCTCCCATTTTATTTCAATTTATTAAAACTTTAATGATGTTTGCTATATGCAAAGGATTGTGCTAGCCATCATGGATTCAAAGATGAGAATGATTATCCTTTTCCTCAACTATCTCACATTGGAAGAATGGGCAAGCTGAAGGTTACATCTTGCTTCCTCTCTGAAGCCTTTCTAATTTCTCAGCTGAAATGGATTTTACTGTCTTTTAGGTTTTTAAAAAGCCTTCAATTTGTATTGTTTTTAAATGAGCCCTGTTGACATCCTATATGTAACTTATTTTATATGCTCCATTATTTTATAAGCTTCTATGCATTACATTACCTGCATCCAAAGGTTGCAATGCGTGACACATTGTGTCAAATGGTAGGTGTTCAATACATTTTTGCAGGGTTGCATGTATGGTCAGTTGGCTGAGATGATGCATAGATCCTGAGAAGTAGATATAATTGTCTGTCAAAACACTCACACTTAGTTGTGTTTTTAAGGTCTTGTTTTAAAAGTTGCTTTTGGGTCTTACTTTAAAAGCTTAGGTGTGGGTGATGAACAGCATAGTGCAACGCATGGAGGATGTAATGTAGAATTGTGCACCTGGAACCTGTGAATTTTTACTGTTCAATGTCACCCCAATAAACTTAACAATAAAAAAAAATGAAAGCTTAGGTGCTTGTAAGTTTCCAGTAAAGGCCAAGCATTTTTAAACTCTTCGACTATGGGTGTAACTGTGCGTGGAGTGCAGCCTTTGAAGTTGGCAGGAACTTCACACAGCATGTGGAGAAGAGTCTGGAATGGTTGGGGCGGGGATAGGAGTCAGACCTTCAGGGCAGGCCTCCCCGGAGGATAAGTGAGCTAAAGGTCAGGCCTGGAACAGATTTGAAGCAAATTTGTATCCCTGTGAGAGGTGATAGTTTCCCGCTGCCCAAAGTTTTTATTTATTTATTTATTTTAGGACGGCTTTTGAAATTTAATATAATTCTGACCAGTCTGTGGAAATGGTTATTGGTTAAGTACTTGGGGAGTCCTCCTCTTCCTGCCCCGACCGTGATTACTTTGTTTCTCTAAACACCTGTATTTTAATATGGCTGTTCATGCTTTCAGCCTCAAGTGTTGGGAATATGGAAGTCACATCTGTACTAGGCTGTCATGGGACATATTTGTGGTTCATCCAGTGCGGGGTTGTTCTGCTAATAGACACCTAAGTAACATGTCTTGGGGAGATATAGAACATCTTTTCTTTCAGATTTTAATCGTAAACTAAGTAGATGCACCCAGAGTGTTTTTTGTATATTTGTCGTATTGTCACTCACAAATTTTTCTGCATTTCCTTTGACTCTCCTTTCATTTAAACCTAGTCGCTCTTGGAATAATGTAAACTTCACATTTATGAATCACTTTGGAATTTATTGACAGGCCCTGAGTTTACATGCTTAAATATCAAAGGGAATCCCTATTGTCCTATATTTGGCATTTGTGAGGTTTACTTCATTATGGTACCTTTGGTTATATATCATAAATATGTGTTTATCTATCTGTATTTACCATAACCTATCATATTTATCTATCAAAAATGCCACAATTTTAAGATGACCATTATTTTATATATGGTTAAGAAAGAAGAAAAAGAAAGCCACTGTCAATAAAACACATTGCCTTCTTATCACTTAGAATTTTTGTTTTATGTTTATTGGAAAAGCTCTCAGACTTTAGAAATAGATTTTGATCATCTGTCATTCTTATGCATACATAGTAAGATGTAGGATGTAATAATTGGTTAATTATTCCCCAAACTTCTTCACATTGGGTCCAACTCATGAATTACTCTTCCATGAATGATTAATGTCCGTGCTTTTCTACCCAATATCATCCCCCACGTTATTAAGAATGTTGGTGGTGAAGCATTTCTTTAAAAGATGCTTCATGCTTAAGCAAGAGTAGTGCTGTTTCCTCACAGACAGGATCTCTTAGAGTCAACCAGTTTTGGAATTCTTTGGTTCATGCCTTGGGACCCACCCTCCTTGGTGAGGGTGTGAGGTGGTGCCCTGAGAACAGTTTGTGGCATGCCAGGCATCCATCTTCTCTGTGGTCTGCCTAGGCCAAGGAACAGAAACTCAAACGCCCTTAAGGACTTGGTGCCAAGCCAAGTGATTTTTTCCTGTTTTCAACCTCAGCACTGCGATTTATGCATTGTATTAATGAGTGGAAAATTTTGAGCAAGAAATAGCTTCATGCCAGATCTATTTGAAATGCTCAAATCCACCTATTTAATGGCATCTTCACAGACATGCAGACTTGAGTTAGAGGTGTCACACCTTAGACAATTTTTCAGGCAGAAAGAAAGGAAATTTGGTTAGCTCTCTTCTAAGTCAGCACTTCTTGGTACCTCCAGCTTGCTTTATCAAACAAGGAGTAGCCTCTGCCTATTTAAAAACTTAAATCTTTATTTTCTCTCTTTCTTGATAGAGCAATTGTAGTATGAGAAGGACAAAAGAAGCTTCTTGTTTTCCTTTATATAATTTCAAACTATAGTTGCATGGCTAATTTGTTCCTGCATATGCTTTTTTAAAAGTGTGTCTGAACATCATATGTGTCTTTTGGAGAAAACCATTTTGTGAATGTTTTTGGACATGAACTATTGCTTTCCCTTCTGAATTAAGGTATGTGAAAACACCTGGCTCGTAGCCCAAGTGCTGTTTCCTTTGCCCTCCCTGTCTAGGCTGCCCTACACATGCCTGAAGAACTGTCATCTGCCTGTTCACAGCTTGGCCACATAGATCTTAGCACAGTCCAAGTTTCCCAAGATCTCTGGGAGTGATTTCTCATTCTTGCTTAAGTTTGTCTCTTCAAAGGCATTTCCTCGTAAGGGAAGTAGATAGTTATATCTGCCATTTCTAGTTAATTCTTGAATGGTGCTGGTTTACTCTAGAATTCCTCTTCTTTAGTTTATACTAACCATGTTTTTCCCGTATCCATATTCATGTAGAAACTTAAGCTCTTGACCTGAATTGTTGGCTGTTTCTCTTTTTCCATTTACTTAATTACTAATGGGTTCATGTCATGACTGATAATCATTAGTTGTCACTGAGATATGATGCTGGGTTATTATTGCTAACTTATTTTACTGCACTGCCTTGTTTTTATTGTTTGAGAAATTAAAACTAAGGCTTGTAAGTGATAAATGTTTCATGCAACTTCCTCAAGACAGAATTCAACTTATTACCAATTACTTTCAGTTTAATTTAACCTTCAAGTAGTTGAAGGTGGGAACTGATATTTTTTTTTATGTGGATTCAGTTAGCTTTTAACTATGGGAAGTTCTGATGTTTCCTACAATTTTAATCACAACAGATTATATCTGACATTTAGCTTTCTTCACTAGTCATTTGAGTGTTCTACAGAGGGTTTGACCCTAATTCTCTGAAATAAAAAGATGAAGAGTTGATCTTCAGTTAAATGGATTTCTACTGAACACTTCCTATATGCCAATCACTTTTCAAAATAGATTATGTATCAAAAAGAGGTATAGAATGGTCCCTGCACTCAAAATTATATAATCTCTCTGAAAAAAATAAAACATGAAACAATGAGAAAACAGCTTAACACTCTAAAATAAAAGGCTAAATTCAAAACAACCAGGTAACAAAAGAGCCTTCTACTTATAATGGGCAGTCTAAGGGGAAATAGTCTGCATTGAAAGGTAGCATCTAGGAGGAGATTATGAAAGAAAGATCACTTAGGTGAGCCCTGAAGGATGATGGAGTTTGGGAAGACAGAAAAAGGTGGGAGGGGTAGCTGAAGGAGGAGTGGTATGGATGAACACTTGAAGACATGAAAAAGTCTGGAGTTTAAGTGGAACAGCTTGGTCACAGGGTTGAGTATGTACTGAAGGATGTAAGATTCTAAACGACCTCAAATGCTAAAAGTCAGAAGTGTGCAGTGGGCATTGACAGAAGTGATGGGGTAGAGAGGACCATTTGGGGTGGAGAGAGATGAATGACACAATACATAGTCAGGTCTGCATCATGCCCAGAGCCACAAGTACAGGTGGATACATTGCTGCCCTGGGGCCTGATTTTTCCAAAATGCTGAACAACTGCTTATAAAGTTCCAAACAAAATACAGTACAATCATGTCTCAATTTATGTGGTAGTTTCATTCCCTGAAAATTCAATGGCTTGCCTAAATACTGGTTTGTATATAAAACAGAATTAGGCTCTAACTCAGATATTTTCACCTACATGAATGGTGTGGCAAAATATTAGCAAATCATGCAGGATGCGGGATGAGAATTGTTCAGTGTATAGAACTCTTCCAAGAACTCAGGATATTTAACATTCCTGGTCCCACAGTCACTGAAACATCCCACAGATTTCCATATTGCACTCCCGAGATACCCACTGCCCTATTGCTGTATCAGTGACTATATAACTCACATACCCTAATTTTCTTTTTTTTTTTTTAATTTAAATGTTCATTGTTTTTGTGTTGCTGCGTTTACCCGAATAAGTTAAAGGTCATGTATTAAGTGTTTTCTCCAGGAAGATAGAGTCCGTGGGTTTAAGAGATAGTAAATTCTTTATTCTATTCAGTTTAAACCACAGTTGCTAAGCCCTTACTGGCTGCCGGGTGCTGTGCATTTAAGCGCTGTGGCCTCTGCTCTCAGTTAGCTGGCTAACAGCCAGTAGGAAAGCCAAGTGTGTGATAAGAGGTACGTGGAGAGTTTGAGAGATGGCAAAGCCTTCTAGAGGGTTGAGGAATGGTCAAGGAAAAAATGACAGAGACTGTCACATTTGAGTTAGGTCTTAATGAATGAGTATAATTTTAAAAGGATTTTAAGAGTGCATTACTTTGTAACAGAAAATTGAATTTGAAATGACCTTTCAAGTCACATTAATTATACAGACTTTGCAATGAATTACCAAATGCCTGGAGTTCTTGACATAATAAAGGTTCTTTGCAGTCCCAGCTTTTCCAGTTTTTCTTTTTTTTTTTTTTTCCCTACAGTTAACTTTTCTCTTGTTTGTCTTTACATCTTTGTATCTGGTCTTCCCAACTAGTTTATGAGGCTAGGACCTGTGCCTTTATATTTCACTGGTTCTCCCACAGTACTGAGCACAGAGTAACCACTCAGTGAATATTGGGCCTTAGATATTGTTAAAATAGTTTATGCAGCAGCGAAGAAGTTATTCTGAGTGGGGAATTGTTTCTGTTTATTTTCCTATTAGCATTTCCTAGGAAAAGTGAAGTCAGGATGTTGTTAGTAACTGGGACCCTAAGAGGACAGTCTCTTCCAGTCTTGGCATGTCCCTCAAGCTTGTCGTACTCTGAGTTTGTAGAATTGTGTTGCTTTTCTCCTAGTGTTCCCTTTCCTTAGGTAAGAGAAAATTTGGGAAGCTAATATCTGCTCTGGAAGCTACAGGAATTACCACTCAGGAAGGCTTTTTCTAAATATCTGTTTCTAATTCAGGTCTAATTTGGACAAGATGTTCTTTTTCTCTTTGGAGTCAGTTGAAGAGCAAGATTACAGATGTATTTTTTAATGGTTTAGGTCAAATTTGACAATATTTGTGAAACCATGAACTGCAAAGCATTACAGGAATTATTGTTCTTTTGCTGCTATTAAGATCAAGGGAGGAGTATACACATAGCAAGGAGGAGCAAAATGTTTCCATAAGTACTTGTAAGGTCTGAATTTGTGTTTGACATAATTTGTGAAGACACTTGATTAACTTTAACTCACATTTTATTGTTGTAGTTATCAGTGGGGTCTGAATATTTGAAGATATAATGGTGCCAGTCCTTTAAGAAGTCAAGTTGAATCAAGATGAAGAGATCTTGAATGAGCTTCACTTGCTGTGAACTTAATGTCTGTTAAGTGACATATTTCTTGTCAGTAAATTGGTATGTATTTCACAAGGCTGTTGTGTTTCTTTGGTGGGTTTGAAGGGTACAACATGCTGCCTGGCCTGTGGTAGGTGCCCCATCCCCATTAATATTTGCTATAAAGTATGAGTATTATTTAAAAGTATACTTAAAACCCCGAGTTAAACAGATGTTTATTGAACACCTACTTTGTGTCAGACCCTATTTTAAGAGCCAGGGAACAAAGCCCATAAAACAAACATTCTTGTCCTCGAGGAACTCATATTCTAGCTGGGGAGATGGATGAACACGGAGCATAATAAGTAAGTTATGTGGTAGATGACAGGATGATTAGGATTATGGACCAAAGGAAAGATCAAGCGGGGCAGGGGAAATCAGACAGTTCTGGGAGAAGACACGAAGACTTGGAGATGACAGCATTGATTGTGTCTCTCCTGAATCGAGAGTTGGCATTTCAAATGGCAAAATAAGTTACTTAAGTTCAAGAGACTGGTCTCGGACTAAGGACAGGTGGCATTTGGAAGGTGAGAAGCAGACATTTCTTAAAGATGTGCTCAGCCCCTTCTTTGCTGAAGAACAGCTGTTCAACTCCAGGAGCTGTGAAAACGCCTAATGTTCTCAACTGTGAGGCTTAAAACATGCGAAAAGCGATGTGCCTCTCTCGACCCCAGAATGTAAGAAAAGAATGTTCTTTTATCTTTCTCTTCAATGACAGTAAAACAAGCATTCCTAGTGGTACTGGATTCTCAAACCTTTCCTCAGGAGCGATTTCCTTTACTTCCTAGTGGATTTAGCTCTAATCCAAACCAGAGACACATTTATGTTGAGTCTTTCATTAAGTGACATTATTACTGTGAGTGTTTTCAAAAGTAAGAATGTTTCTGTTTTTCTTCTGAGTTATCACTTGGCCGCAGGAGAGAAGTGCGAGATGAAGTATTAAAGTACATTATTTAGTCAATGGTAAACAGTTCTCCCCCAGAACTCATTGGAAAACTTACTGTAATGTAAACTCAATTTTTCCATTTCCTAACCAGAGATGGTAATTTTTCTATGTTTTAAAATTGGATGTCACATCCATATACATATGTATGAACATACAAATTTTCAGATAGCTAGATTTTCAGATTTAAAAGTTAGATGCCATTTTTTTATGTGCTTGCATTGTGTATAGATATAGACATATAGTAGAAGCATATTTTAGTGATTGAGTTAAGGTGATTAATCTTTTAATTATTTGAAGCAATTGGGAAAAGCAGAGCAATTTTTCTAGTTAAAGATTCCTTAAAATTAAATTAACTTTGCATTTGTGCGAGTTCAAGTTATTCAGTGTTTTAGAGGTGCCTATGCTAATTCTTATGTTGAGATGTTGCAGTGAAAAGGTATGCAATGGTATAGTTGATGGAATTGGATTTGCAAAAATTATTTGATTCTGCCCAAAGCAATCTACAGATTTAATGCAATACCCGTTAAAATCCCACAATCATACTTTCATGAAATAGATAAAAGAATTATTAGATTTATATGGAACCATAAAAGACCTCGAATGGCCAAAGCAATACGACATAAAAAGAATAAGGCTGGTGACATTACATTCCCTGACTTTAATTTATATTACAAAGCATCAGTAGTCAAAACAGCTTGGTACTGGCAGAAAAACAGAAATATAGACCAATGGAACAGAACTGAAAACCCAGAAATACACCCACAAATTTATGGACAAATAATTTTCAATAAAGGAGCAAAAAAAACATACAATGGGGAAAAGACAGCCTCTTTAGTAGGTGGTGCTGGGAAAACTGGAAAAACATATGCAAAAGAATGAACCTGAGCTGTGAACTCTCTCCATATACAAATATTAACTCAAGATGGATTAAAGACCTTCATATCAGACCTGCAACAATAAACTGTATAGAAGAAAACATCGGTACTAAACTTATAGACCTAGGACTCAAGGAAGACTTCATGAACCTGACCTCAAAGGCAAGGGAAGTAAAAGCAAAAATAAATGAATGGGACTATATCAAACTAAAAAGCTTCTGCACAGCAAAAGAAGTCATCAACAAAGCAAAGAGACAGCCAACTGGATGGGAGAAAATATTTGCAAATAACGCATCAGATAAGGGTCTAATATCTAAAATATATAAAGAACTAATAAGACTTAACAATAAAAAAAACAAACAACCCAATTAAAAATTGGGCAGAAGAACTAAACAGATACTTCTCCCATGAAGAAATACAAATGGCTAGCAGACATATGAAAAAAT
>PVJL010008561.1:0-65603 GCA_004026885.1 Lyroderma lyra
GGAGGGGTCCTCAGGAGGAAGGGAGCTGACCTGTTCTGGGAGGGGCAGGAGGAAGACCTTCAGGACTGTTTCATCCTCATGACGAGGAGCTCCCTAAGTTTGGGCAAGTCTACTTCTTTGGGATGTTCAGGGGACCCCAGCAGGTCATGCGAACTTGGAGCAGACCACTTTCTTTTCCATCTTTAAAAACCTTTTTTTTTTTTCAATTACAGTTGACATACAACATGATGTTAGTTTCAGGTGTGCAGCACAGTGATTAGGCATTTACATAACTGGGAAAGTGATCACCCCCATGAGTCTTGCACCCGCCGGCACCCTACGTAGTTACTACAATGTGATTGACTATATTGCCTACACTGTGACTATTTTTGTCGCTGCCGATTTGTACTCCCCAATCGCTTCCACCTTTTCACCCGGACCCCGACCCCCTCCATCTGGTGACCATCGGCCTGACGGACCAGACACCTGTCAGCGTGCTCTCCAGCCCTGTCAACTCTGGGGAATAGAGGACTCACAGAACTGGGTTCCAATCCCAGCTTTCCCATTTACTAGCCCTGGTTTGGGCCAGTCTCTTAACTTTTCTAAGCCTCATCTTAAAATGGGAATCTTATTTTAATATTTAAATAATACTCACCTCAATGGATGGGGTGAAAATTAAATAAAAACTGTGGAAAACTAAATATAAATCCCTACCCATCCCTGGTGTAAAGTTGGGGCTTAACACCTGTCAGTGTCCCTCACCCCACTTCCTCCATGTACTTCTTTTCTCTGCCTTGTTTGGGGTGGCCTGTAATTAGTTAATAGTCTGAGCAGCTGGCTTGATAATGGAATTTAATCTCATACATGTCTAATCCCTCTTAATGGCCAGTGGTTGGTGTTTGGCTGGTTTGCTCAACTGGGATGTTTTAATGAGGCCACAAGGGTGGGAGGGTGCTCTGTGCAGGCACTGCAGTGGTCCGTCGGGCAGCAGCCCTGATGTGAGTTAGCAGTCCTGCAGTCTGGTGTCTGCAGTGGCTGCCCGGCGGGCTGGATAGAGCCCTGCAGGCTGTCACGATCAGGAAGAAGTCTGGTCCATGCCATGTGGCAGTGGACCCCTGACCCTGGGCTGGTGTGCCAGCCCCTAAATTTGGAGCATGTTTAGACATACCCATCTGCAGATGCAACATGCTTATAGATGGGAAGAAAAGAAGGCAGAGTTGCAGCGAGGGGCACTTTTATAAGGTTTCAAGATATGAGTGCTCCCCTAGCCCTGCTTTTTTACGACCCCCCTTCTCAATAAAAAGCGTTTCTTGCCTGAGAAAGGGAAGATTTATGGTTCAGTTGGCCCATCTGTCTGCTGCCAGGACCTAGAAGGACACCCCCGCCTCCGCCGGTCCCCCGCCCTTCCTGCTGGAGCAGCTCCCATCATCCTCTCCTCCTCACTAACACTGTCCTGTCCCGGATGTCCCGGAAGCCTCCTGGTACACCTCACGTCAGGCCACTGCCATCTCTCCCTTCTGTGAACAGAGACCCTTCCTTTAGCATTCAGCAGAGTTCGGGGCACGCCACGTATTAGTGCTGTGCTTCCCCAACTCGGCCTCGGGCTCCCGGAGGTCGGGGCCCAGTAGCTTGGCCGGGAGGTTCCACAGAAGTGCCAGGTACTGGGATGAGCTCCTGTTGCAGCAGCTCCCGTAATCTGGGTCGGGACGCGCAGGGTCAGGCCTCCGGGGCCCGGGTGGACCCTGGCCTCCGCCGAGGACCAGCCGTATCCAGCCTCAAATCTGGCTCAGCGAAGGAGGAGGGGCTGGGGGGGCGCTCAGTGACGTCATGGAGTGTTCGGTCTGAGTCCCGGGAAGCCGTGGCACGTCAGCCGGAAACTCAGCAACCTGGAACGAGGGCCCAGGAGAGGGAGCAAGGAAGAGGCTGGAGTAAGTGAGTTCCACTTGGTTCCGTAAAGGACTGGTGCACAGAGCGAGGCAGGAATGAAATAGGACTTGTGAAATGAAGCGGGACACAGATAAATGAATGTGTACGATCAGGACCGGGGGGAGGAGGTCCGCTCCGCGAGCCTTTCCGTGTGACCCCCACTCCTCTAAATGAAAAACCACAGAAACACAGCCAACGAGCTGTTCCCTGAAGCCGACTCCGGTGGGCGGGGCTTCCTTGGTGCCCAGTCTGCCTGCGCTCCGAGCCGGGCCGCCTGGCCCGCTGTGAGGATTGGCCCGTTTCTCCAGAGAAGGGCCCGGAAGGGGCGCCAACGTGCGGCTCCCAGACGGTCAGCCCCGATGAGTCATCACCACACATCGATTTTATTTTTTTTTTTTTTTGTGCGAACGTCTGATTCAGAATCGGTCTGGCAGCCACGCTGGCCCAGAAGGTATGAGGCGGCCATACCCAGCATTTCTGGGGAGACACGCGGGGAAGGGAACCGCCTGAGCGCCGGCGAGGCCTTTCATTCCAGAACGGAGCTCCGCGCATTGCTCTGCGGAGCTTCTGACTCCCGGCTGAGTGGAGGCACGGCCCCGGGGCCCTGGCCTGCGCTGGGGCTCGGGGCAGGAGCGCTCGTCACGTGTACTGGCGTTGGGGGGTTAAGGGTGGGACGGGTAGCCCGGGGGTGAAGAGTGCGGGCTCTGGAATGAGGTGGTACTGGGTTCGGCTCCCACATCTGGAAAATGGGGAAGTAACTGCAATACCCTCAGAGACAAAATTAGGTAACAAATGAGCAGGGCTTACTCTGGTTCTCAGTGAG
Source organism: Lyroderma lyra (assembly GCA_004026885.1). Lineage (NCBI taxonomy): Eukaryota > Metazoa > Chordata > Mammalia > Chiroptera > Megadermatidae > Lyroderma > Lyroderma lyra. Next base: position 2,729 of record PVJL010008561.1, read on the forward strand.
GGTGTTAAGTGGCCTCTCACTGTAGGCAACTCCAGTAACAAATCTGACACGAAGGACTTATCTAACTCAGTTACCCTCGTGAATTGTCCGGTTTATGGCTCTGCGTTCTTACGTCCCCCTACCCGGGCAGGGGTTTTCCTGTTGACCCGTCTCACCTGCCCCCTGCGGGCGCCCCACCCCGTGTGGCAGGCTTTGCGGATGCGTCACAGGCCCGGCCTGCTAAGCTCCGAGTCGGGATCAGAAGCCCTGTCCGCACAGCACTTGATCTGGCCCCGCCAATCAGTTAGGTGTTTTTATGCTTAAACCGGATCCTGGGGGGTTGACAAGGATCCACACTTACCCTCCACAGAGCGCTGCGTGGGAGTTAAAGGGAGGGACGGTGTCCCCTCTGACACTGCTGCACGCAGAGATCAACGTGGATGACGTTTCCGATCCCACCCCTTGCCCTGGTCTCGGCTCGGACAAGTCACGTGCTCACTCGGAATGTTTCCTCACCTGCTCTAGCCTAGAGGCCGCTTTGACGGGTTGTCCTGCTTTTCATGCTGAGATGAATTTGATTTTTCTTGTCTCCATTCTCTGTCACTATACTCTACCTCGGGGAGCTTTAATAGGGTTAGGGAGCCACCTGGGAAAGGCGGCTTTTGTATGAACGTGGCACTGAAGCTCCTCCCTTTGTCATTAGCTCCTCCCTCTTCTCGGTGTTGCTGTGAGTCCTGGTTTCCCCTGTGCCCAGCTCACAAAAGGGCCTCTCTCTACTGACCATGTCCTGGGCTTGTGCCAGGTCCCAGGTCCCAGGCAGGTCTCCTCCCCCGTTCTCTGCAGGCTGGTACATGGCCCTCACTGGGGCGAGTTCTTAGTTCAGAGCGTGAAGCTCAGTTCTGAACTAAGAAGGTGCCTAGAACCTCATTCCAAGGCCTTTTTCTCTGGGAGTCCCTTGGGCCTGGCTGTCCAGCCACCAGGCTTCCCAAAGGCAAGGACCTCACCTTGGGAGGGTCCCTGGGCTGGGCCCAGAGTGTGTGGCAAAGCAGCAGGTAGGTGTCCCTGCAGGAGGCCGGGCTGTGCCTCGCACCAGCTCGCTCACTTGTATGTTTGCCCTGGCACCCAGCACCCCAGCTGCGTTTATGCTCACCCAGGTGCCAGGGCTTTCAAAACAAGGCTGATAGTGTTTTTGGTGCTAGTTTTGGTTACAAAGCAGTGTGCACCTGCTCAAGCCACCACCCTGACTGTTTGGACCTCCCTCCCTTGTCCTGTTCTCATGGCCTGGGGTGTTGCTGGCTTAGCTGGGACATCAGACCCGGGTTCTTTGCCCAGAGTTGGGATGCCCTTTGCTGCGAGTTAACTTCCTGTCTCACCTGCCTCCCTCCCACTGGTCTTCTTGGCAAGTCCTTAGTTAAGATTTGTTTCTGGCCAGGTTTATTTGTGGGGAAACATACAACACACGAACCAGGGGAACACTATTTAGAATGCTGCTTCTCAAAGATGAGTGTAGCTTCTGAGGCAATTGATTAAAACCTAGAATACTGTCCCCACCTGTGGGGATTCTGACTGAATGGAATGGGCGATGGGACCAAGGAGTGTGCATCATCATCATCATCATCACCATCACCATCGTCCAAGTCAGTTCCATAGCTGACCACACAGAGAGCCACAGCTTCCTTACTTCCCTAACTTGCTTGTGTATCAAGTGCTCCTGGAGTCTAGCCCGACCCCGAGGTTCCAGGGGCGTAGTTCCTCTGTGGAAGGTCAGAGGCAATGGGAGGTAAATATTTTTATAAAGAACCCATGACAGTGTGATGAGTGCCCACTCGTTGATCTCCATAGTTCTGTTTGTAGTTTGCGCAGCTGAATTTTTCTTCAAGTAGGTGCGTGACTATGTTCAGGGTTTTAAGGACAAAACAATGGCATCCTGTAAAGAAGAATAGAATGGGGTAATTATTTTTGAAGAAATCTGAGGCACACTTTCCTCCCTGGATGTCGCTTTGGCATTGACATACGAAGTCACACCATTTATTAGTGATTCAGAACCGTAACTGCTCTTTGGGATCACCCGGGAGACTAATAAGTGCTGATACCTGGGTCCCATCCCCCCTCCCAGCCTAATTTAATTGGTTTGGGGTGTGGCCTGGGCACCAGAACTTTGAAAGTCCTCTAGGTGGTTTTAATGTGTGACCAGGGCTGCAAACCATTGAGCTAGAACGTGAACATGTGGAAGCAGCTGGAGAGGGAGATTCATTTCCTGTGTCTTACAGGGAGTTCTCTTGGACTGGACATGAAAAACCCCTGGATTCTGTGATCCAAGACTGCTCTGAAATCAGAATCTAAAACACATTTTATATAAACAAACATACATACACAGTATCCAAAATTATGTATGTAGATCTAAGTCAATTGATTTCTACCCCTTTAATAAAAACATGTTTTTCTGATTATGTACATGATTACTTACAGTGCTTATCACAAACTACTGGGTTTATATAGAAAAGTCCAAAAAGGGTTCAAAATCTCCCCAAATGTCAGCACCCAGAGGAAATGGCTGTTATTGTCCCTGGTGCACTCCCTCCCACTGGTGTCTCTGTGCCTGCATGCACACATAGCCCACATCTGTGACTCTACACCGACGGAATCAGTGATAGCAATACGTACTGATCAGTGTGCTTTGCTCAGCAGTGTGACATGGATACCTTTCTCTAAATCTACATGATCATTTTCATGAGACCTTGCCAAATTCAAGCTCTATTTGTACCCAACAAATGGAACATCTACTTTATTGTCAGATTTTCCTCTGTGTTTTTTAATAATGAACAGCAAACAGCAGTGTAGACGGCCCCTCTGCTGGTCAGGGAGCCGTGGTGTGTCTCAGCCCGTCTGGGCAGGTTGTGAGCTGAGTACGAAGGGCTCAGCAGGCTTGGCCACACTGCTTTGTTGTAGTGCTGGTGTCTGCTGCGTTTTAGTTTCATTCTTTAGTTTTTGTTCTTTAAGAGGACCGTTTTCACGTGCCAGCCGGACCACGCCAAGGGGGAGAAAGCGCAGCACCAACCCACAAAGCTGCCTCTGGGCACGCAGGAGGCAGAACCATCCCAGGGGGTGCCTCAGTGGCGATGCACTGCCGGCCTTCCTTTATTGAGAGAAGTGGTCAATCTGCATTTATATTTGGCATCTCTTGATATTTAAGTATAGACAACTCATTGCTTAAAATATGACAAGTGTGAAGCCCAGTGGAACACAGCTGGGCTTTTTATAGTCCTCTGGAATCCAGGCTGAGGTCCCGGTCTCTGCGCCATCTTTGCCAGTTGGTATGGATTGTCCCCCTCGTTCGGTTCTGAAAATAATGACTGAATCCATTATTCCGTGTGCCAGGGACTGTTCAAAAGGCTGGACATACAAAGACGAAAAGTTATGATCCAGGCCTTGGGTGGGGTAGCTGATAGCTGAGAGTGGCTGTTCTCCAAATAGGGTCCCCAGACCAGGCATCCTCAGGAGCTTACTTAGGAACTTGCAAATTCTTGGGCCTCACCGCAGACCCACTGAATCGGAACCAGCACTTTAACCAACCCTGAAATTTATTTTAACAGACCTACCTGGTGGATCTGATGATGCCTGCCGAAGTTTGAGACCCACTGGTCTGGAAGGGGACCCAGGTGCATGGGCAGACCTGTGGGGTGGAGAAGGGGTGGTGGGAACCAGGGAAGCTTTTTGGGAACAGATGGCTACCCTGAATCTGAAAGGATTGGCCAGATGAGGGTGTGCTGGGGGCGGGGCAACAGGAGTAATAGTAATAGTAAGGAGGAGAGAGCCTCCTAGGGCATGTTGGGGAGCTGTCAAGCTTAGAGCATGTGGCTGGGCACTGAAGGACGAGCCAGGAAATACGGTGAGCTGACTAGGTGGGCCCGGTTCTCCATACAAGGCTAAGTAAGCCGGATGGCATTGTGTAGCTAAGGGGTGTCCATCCTTTTGGGCCACACCTGGGCCACACTGGAAGAAGAATTGTCTTGGGCTACACATAAAATACACTCACATCAACGATAGCTGATGAGCCAAAAAAAAGGTCCATGCATAATTTTTGTAATGTTTTAAGAAAGTTTACGAATTTGTGTTAGGCTGCATTCAAAGCTGTCCTGGGTGGGCCACAGGTTGGGCAAGCTGGTTGTAGGTGTTGGAACATCACTAGAGACATTTTAACAGGGGAGTGTGGCATTGGGTCTGCCTCTAGGAAAATATGCTGGCAGAAGGGTTCAAGTTCCTTCCGAGTAGAGACAACTCTCCTGGTACTCCACTGGCCTAGATCTTGACTCCTGCCTCTCTTGGTATGACATGGATCTGGGTCAGCAATTCCCAGCCCTGGACTGGGTGGTGGGGAGAGGAGGAAAAAGCCCTCGAGTGAGGAAGCAGCAGTGACAGCAGGGTCGCTGCGCCTCTTCTGTCTTGCAGGGAAAACATGCACCCTCCAAGCTGAACGTTTCAGTGGTGGCTGGTATTCTCAGCAACTGCAATGGTCTTTGTCATCCAGCTCGAAAAGCAGCCCCTCCGCTTCTGCAGCCAGTATTTTGGAAAACATCCTTGCTCTGTTTCTTTAGAAATCTGCGGTGTTTAAAGAGGAAACAGCTTGGACTCAAGGCCAGGGACACTCATGTCTATACTTAAACTAGAGCTGCCCCCTCTCTGCCTCCCACCCTTTTTTCCTCCCTCCCTCCCTCTGTTATTCTGTCTCTCTGTCTTTTTCAGTTGCTGGGGTGTGAGAGATGGTGGGAGCAGGATGTAATATCACCTCCCCCTGCTGGTCATGTTGTATAAAGTCCTGTTTGTCATATGCAAAAAGAGTGGAGACCGTGGGGGCCAGGCCACTAACAGAAATACAGAAGTAGACTGAGACTGAATTCATTCGTTTTTAAAGAATTGCCCACTTACAGTAAATTGAACGACGTTTCTCTCTGGGAGAGAGTGGAAGGGTTTTTTTGACCCCTTCCCGTCGTTGCAAGCTGATGCAGTGCATTTATGAGGCAGCTCTTCCTTCTGTCCTGCCCCTGCTACTTCTCATGCATCAACGGCGACATTGCGAGCTCCTTTATTCCGCCTACTTATTGAGTGTTTTCTTCTAAACTAAAATGAACAGGTTTTTCCCATTGATTGCTTTGGGCGTTCATTCACGTTAATCACAAATATCTATGCCTGTTGACCGTGTGTCTACAAAACAACCAAGGTATAATCTTTATGGGCATTAAAAGTGTTTAAAGTGAGTGAAACTTGTGTTTCTGCCCAATGAGTGATCTCTTTTTTAATCACAATGATGGTGTTCATAAATATAGGGGATACTGATTATGGCTCTATCAGCATGGTAACTTATGAAAAGCTTTTCAGAGGAGGGTACACTGTTCAGCTGAGGATCTTTGGGGTGAGGTTTCCTGAAAAATTTCCTGCTCCCCTCATTTTGAGGCCCCCAGTTTGTTAGTGGCTAAGTTTAAATATCCTTCTTAAGAAAAACCAACCTTGTTATCTCCTGACATCTGGCCTTGGTTTTGCCCCTGTTCCTCTGAGCAAATGGGACTCGCGTCAGGAGGTTGGGGTGCGTACGCGTGTTTGCGGGCAGCGATGAGAGGGAGCTTGAGGCAGGAGGGCGGACGTACACTGGCTTGGAAACTGGGCATGCGGGCCTCTTGCTAAGTGGATGAAAGCCATTAAAGTCCTCCAGGGTCGGTGTTGCTTAGGTCCTCTCCAGCTTTAAGCAAACTGATCAAGACGTTTGACCTCGTTTAGGCACTGAGGGCAGCACTGAAAATGCAGAAAGAGAGGAAGCAAAGTAGCATTTAGTCCCTTGCAGAGCCTCTCACACAGCGTGCTGTCAAACCGGGTGGGCTGGCCTGTAAACCCTGCGCCTTGTTCTTAAACGCGTCTTTTTTTTTCCAGTTGCAAATGAAGCCGGAGACAAGGCGGCCAGACCACTTGCCCGCTTCTCCCGTGAGTACATCGTGTTTCTCTCTTTTCCAGAGGCCTTTCCACCTGCGTGGTTCACCCCAGTAATCCTGCCAGGGGTCAAGAAAACACTGTCTGTAAGACGGGAATATAGGAAATGCCTTCCGGGGGTTAATAGCCCATTTGGGCCCCAGTCCGGGGGTGAGGGATGTGATCTTCTTATTCACAGTCCTTAGAGCTGTGGTTTGTCAGACGGTGCTCCAGGCTTTGCTGTTCCAAGTGTGGTCCTGGCAGCAGGAGACTAGGCATCACCTGGGGGCATTTTAAAAATGCAGAGCCCCAGGGTCACCCCAGACCTACCTAGCCAGAATCTGCATTTTAGCAAATCCTCAGGTAATTTCCGTGCACATCGGGAGTCGCTGCCCTGGGGACTCCCCTCAATGCCCTGCGGCGGGGCAGGCTTTTTATGAAGGCAGGACGAAAGAGTATGTGAAATCGCAGTTGTCAGGGTCCACACGCCGCGAGGACGTCATCGGCACCCACAGTGGGCTTCTGGGCTCACTCCACTGGCTTTCTCCGAGTTAGGTGACATCGATTGAGTGGTTTTCCTTAGGCACAGGGATATTCGGGAGGGCCTTGCAGCTCCCCCTCAGTTTCACGTGACTCCTTTGTGCCCACGTCTAGAACCTAAGGGAGAGCGGGAGTCAAAAGCCTCTCTGTGTTTTCTGTGCCCGTGTGGTCAGCACATCACAGGGCAGGTTGATGGAACCCGGATCCCAGGAAAGGGCGTGGACATAGTGGAGAGTAAGCAGGGCTGGGTTCCGCTGGATGCCCCAACTGGCTGCCCCTTGGGGGTAACTGGTGGAACTGTAAGTCACAATAGAGGGGTTCCAGCCCCTCCTTGCTGAGTTTCACTTACAGTGATTTCATTTATCGTTTCTGGGCCTCAGCTTTTCCATCTGAAACACAGGAACTTCATACCCATCTTCTTGCCTTCCTAAAATGTTGCTTTAAGTCATGGCACCAGAAGACCTACACCAAGTCCCAGTCCCCAGGTTGGTCACATAGGGTCTGTCACGTCTTGAGGTGGGTGCTTCCATAATAAGTCTTCATGCCGAGGGTCGGGGTGCGATGTCTCCGGGTACAGGGCTAGTCCCTTTCTGGGAGTCTGCAACGCTGGGATTGATTCCTGGAGACGATTTTTATGGAACTGTAATGATCTATGATAATGAAAGAGCCTTCAGTGCTCACGTTTTAGAGGCTGTAATAAAACACTCGCTTCTCACGGGCCCCAGTTTCCACTGCCCTCCTACCTGGAATCGTTATTTCCAAAATGAGTACTTCATCCCACGGCTCAGCGAGGATAACGATTACGCTTTTTCCCTTGATGTCTTCATCTCCTGAGCAGCAGTCAGGCGAATTCATAAGCTGGAATGGCAACCCGACCGCGCGGGGTGCTCTGAGCTGCACGCTCCTCCGCGGGGTTCCCGGCCTTCTGACTCGTCGCGAGTTGTAGGAAGGGGCTGGTGCCCTGTCCCGGGGGGCTGGTGCCCTGTCCCGGGGGGCCGGCGCCCTGTCCCGGGGGGCCGGCGCCCTGTCCCGGGGGGCTGGCGCCCTGTCCCGGGGGGCTGGCATGCAACCTGCAGCCATCGGCCCCTCCGCAGAGCCGGGAGGGCAGCTTCTCTGGTCACCGGCTCCCAGGCCTTCTCAACGGCGGACTGGGTCGGGGAGCTCCCGTGCCCCTGGAAAGCCTATTGGTGGAGAAGTGAAGCCTTGAGGGGAAGAATGGATCTTCTTAGGAAAACAGGAATTAGTTCAAAGCAATTAGGTGGGGCTGATGCTGAAAAAACAAAAAAAAATTTCAGACTCAGAGCAACGTTCTGGAGAGAAGTCAGTGGCACGTTAGGTGCGAAAGCTTTTTGTGGCTCGTACGAGGGGGGTAGGGAGGGACGGTCGCTCTTGGCTGGCTGACCGAGGCTCACGCCACTTCGCGTCGGCGCGGCGTCCACAACGTCTCCGTTTGGGAAGATCCAAGGGTCTGGATGGTAGACTTTTGTTTTTTGACCAAGAAGACGAAGTACTGCAACATTCTCTCATTTTTGCGTCAACAAGCCGCGTGGATCGTTCCCGACGGTGCGTGTTGCCCGCGGAGGAATTAGGCCCCACATGAGTGGGAGAAGGGTACAGGCTGGAAACGCCGTGAAAACTGGGGGTGCAGGAGAACAGAGCTCGGGGAGGGGAGGAAGGGGCTGGCCCGTGCCCCCCACCGCCCCCATGTAGTCCCAAGCTTTTTCTTCCCTTTGAGGTTCTCACATCCTCATTCCGGATGCTTCTGGAATATGCTGCTCATTTCTCCATAGATTCTTCCCGTTCTTGAATGTACGCCCTTTGCTTGGCTTCTTCCTAGTGCAGAGAGGTGCCGTGATGGTGGTACTGAGAACTCCCGCGGGAGGAGCAGAGGGCAGCACAGTGGAGGAGTTGTGCACACCTCGTTTTCCCCAGGGCTGCCTCCGGTCCTGCCGTGGCCAGCTGCCGTACCAGCCTGGCGGCCTCATTTCAGTTCTGCTCTGAAGGGGGTGTCCACAACACGACCCCCGTGCTCGGCGTTCTCAGCACCCCACTCTATGTGGCCAACACCACTACCCAGAACCACAGCACCTTCTTCAAAGGAATCAGGTCACGCTCAGTTCCTGTCACCTTCACACTGGGGACACTCCATGCGCCTTCGGGCGGCCGTGCTGTGGTGGTAGATGCCGCGGAGTGTGTCCTGGGAGACCCCGGAGCTCATTAGCGGACCTTCACCACCCCTGTCCCCATCATTTTAGGCTTAGCAGTGGGTTCTGGTCAACCTGACCTTAATCAGAGCGTCTGTGTAACAGCCTTGGGGACATAGAGTAATAAAGAAATCATTCTCCTAGGAGTGGGGCTGTGGAAGGAGAAGGATGGGCTTGGGATGCAAAGAAAGTGGAGACTATTATCTTCCCCTCAGAAACCTGCAGAAGCATGCCAGTGTCCAGGAGAACGAGGGGTTAAGAGTGACTCTGACTCTGACATACACCTTGGCTTTGGACCAACCCATGGTGTATAATGGCACCCTCCGTGCGGCTGGCTGTCCTGGGCGGGAGTGCCTGTGTGTGGTGCCTTCCCCTCTCTGTGCGGTGGGCAGGGTGAGCCAGTGGAGCGTATCAGGTGGGTGCTACGTGCAAAGCTTCCTGATGGCCACTGCTCACCCCGGCCTCACGGTGCCTCCCTTTTACAAGTGGGAGCAGGTTGTTGGCCACGGGTGATGTGAAGGACCAGGGTCCAGGAGTCCCTGGTTGGTCAGCGTTAGCCCTTCAGCTGCTGGGTGAGGCTGGGACCCCTGAGGCGGATAGTGGTCCTGGTAACCAGGATGATAACGTGAAGCACAGCGCCTGCGTGCTCTGAGTGCTCGTGATAGGGTGTTATTATCCCGGGCCATCGCTTTACCTACCTTCTTCCCGCCCTTCCTTTCCCTTCCTTCCTTCCACATGTATTTTGAAGACTTTTCTGTGCCTGGCCCTGGAACACACAGATGAGTGAGTTTGTCTTCAAGACCTCATGACCTAATCAGAGAGATGGAGAAGCGGATGGCTGCAGTGCCGTGTGCGGAGGGAAGTGCTAGGGGTTGGGACAGGAGCTGTGTGAGCTGATGGTGGAGACCTCATCTGACCTGGCGTAGGAGTGGATTCTAGGGAGTCCTTTGGGAGGGGACAGGCATTAGATGAGGCTTGGGGAGCGAGTGGGGGTTAAGAGATAGAGAAGGTGACTTCTAATCTTAACCCCCCCCCCAGCAAACTTAAAGCCTTCAAGGACCATCCATGTTCATAATACTAAGTGAAGTAAGTCAGCTAGAGAAAGACAAATGCTGTATGATCTCACTTATATGTGGAACCTAAAAAGCAGAAGCAGAAGTCATGGAGTGTGAAATAAGTACAGCGTGGTGACGATAGTTAATAATACCGTAGTATATATCTGAAAGTGGCTAACAGTGGATCTTAAGATTCTCATCCCAAGAAAAGACTTTGTACCTATGGGAGGTGATTTTGTACCTATGGGAGGTGATGGATGTCAACTGCATTTACTGTGGTCTTAGTGTGGATGGTTTCTCATTATGTACAAATACTGAATCATTGTGGTGTACACCCAAAACTAATGGAACGCTTTATGTCAATTGTATCTAAAAAAGAATAAAAAAGCCCCAATACGATTTTCAGGGAATAGAGGCCATGTGTAGTGTTCAGACGTGGCCACAGGGTGGCAGGAGAAGCCCAGAATGTGGTGTGCACCTCTACTCCGGGGGACTAAAGAGGCTCCACTCAGTGCGATGGGCAGAGCTCCGTGGAGGGTTCCACGCTGGGAGGGACCGGGCGGAAGGAGGCACTGGCCCCGAAGGTTGGGTAGGGGCGCCTCCGTTCTGAAGTTTTGATTGCTTCCCTAACTGAGGGGAGAATAACTTCTCCCCTGGGAAGAGCAGTGGTTGAAAAGACAATAAAGGTGTGAAAAGCAGTAAGAAGATGGAGCCTAATTTGGCCTCTTGCTTTGGGAGCTAAAACTCAGATAGCGTGAAGATAGATGATCCTACTTTAGAGTGCTCCGGGGAGGTCACCTCGTGCTTTTGTACTGAGTGTCGTCTCTGGGTGAGTGATGTGGGCAGACTGGGGTGGGGCAGGCAAGGATGTACAGTGAAGGTGAGCCTTGGGGTTGGGGTGGGGGGTGAGCCAGCACCTGTTACATGGTGGTGCCCAGCGTGGAAACAACCCCAGGGCAAACTCAAAATCATGCCTGACCGAGTGCTGGAGTCCAGCCAGAGAACTGTCCCAAATCGCTTGTCACCGCTAGGAGGGTTTGCAGTATTGGGGGTGGGTGGGCTGTGGAACCAGGATGATAGAACAAGGAGAAGATGAGATGAGTGGGAGAGAGGGCTGAGGGGTGCCACGAGCAGTGGCTGTGGCTGGGGGCTGGGTGTGCCCTGTTCTCAGTGGCATGTACCAGAGCCACGTAAAGGGCCCTGGACGGGGCAGGGACTGGGTCTGGACATGTTCTGATTTGTGTTAAACAATTCGAACCATTTCTAAAATGTCCAGATCTGTGTAGAGGAGCCCTAGGTTCCACTTCATCAATGTCTAAGGACTGACCAGCCTCACTTCCCACTCGTTCCAGCAGAAAGTTACCCTTGACAATGGCAGCTCTAAAGTTTCTGTGTATGTCGGGCACAGGGGCAGCAGTCTAGCTCCGTGGTCTTCAAAGTGGGGTCCCTGGGAACTTGTTAGAAATGCAAGTACTTGTATCCCTTGCCAGATCTGCTGAATCTGAAATTCTTGGGGTGAGTCCCAGCAATCTGTGTGTCAGCAAATTGTGTCGGATACACGCCAGAGTTTGAGAACCAGCACTCTAGTGGTGATGGTGGTGACGGAAGCAGAGGCAGAGCCAGGGTGCAGAGCAGTGCAGTGTTTTTATTTACTTTATACGTGTATCACACAATAATACAACTAGCAGATAATTACAGAATATAAATACAGAAATCAACAAATGTTAATTGTCCTTATGGAAGAATTTTCATTTTATTTCTATTGGAGGGGTTTGGTGGGGGGAGGTTGATGGGGATTGTGGGCCTCAGCCCTGGAGACTGGCACAGCTCTGGATCATCTCTTGAATCCCCTCCTTTCTTTTTCTAAGGTCTCCTACCTCGTCCTGGCCTTTCCCCTTCCACACCAAGGTTTTATTCTAAGAGCTGCTTGGCTGGCCCACTAACTGTACTGTTTTCTCCATATCTCCCACCCCCAGCAACCTGCACCATCTCCCTCAAGCTCTGGTTTTTGTCTTGACATATTTGTGCTTCAGAATCACAGACAATGACTGTCCAGTTTGTGTTCACCCAAGGTTTATCTGCCTGACCACAAGGGGCTCTACTGCTCTATCTTACTCCTTTTCTCCATCGCTTTCACCCACAATACGATGGAAGCACATGGAAGGAAGAAAAGACTGATAAGATGTTCATCTAAGTGTTTAGCTTGGTTTCTACAGCCTCAGAAGCAGGTATCTTGGCAGCAGATAAAAGAGTTAACCTTGAAAGGACGTTTTGGGTGCAGGAGTATAAAAATGAGTAAGTCACAGTTTTTTCCCTGATGGAGTTTACTACCAACACATGATCCATTGCCTTTATTTTATTACCAGCAATGATTTGTTAGGGCTTGAATTAGAAAGAGTTCTTATCCGTGACAAATATGTTACCCAAAAGCCACCGATTTTCTGAAACTCTTGATCAAAACTCCAAGTCTCTAAGCAATTGCTTTCAAACACTTTTATTTTTTGATCACAGTACATGCACCATTAAAACATGTCTGGGATTAATGTGTCACATTCTTCCAAGTGCTCAGAGCACTTTCATACATACTATATTACTGAATTCATTCCCACCAAGTTTTTATAATGAGGTTGAAAATCAGTCCTGGAACTTCCCAAAGGAATACTAGGCAGATTTACAAATGAATCATCCAGCAGATGGCAAGACTTGGATTTTGCGTGCTTTGCAGATATTAGCATAGGTAGTTATGCATTGAAAAATTTTCACTTAGTTATGGGGGAGGTGGTGTCTGAATTAGTGAAAGTCTAAATTATGAAAAACTTAAAAACAATTCTGTCTTCTAACTCTTATGTACCTGGCTTAGACTAACCATTAATAAAGTGTTTGCCAAGTAGATTTCACGCTTAATAGACAGGCTTCTCTTTTAATTAGTATACTAAATGAAGGCTGTCAAAGTTCTTGAAAACAGTCTCTCTTTAATCTTGTCTACATCATTACTCTGCTGAACAGACTCATTCTTTTGATGTATGACAAAGAGTAATTGAGACCTTTCCTCTTGGAATTGATGGTCTCACTGTAGTGATCCCCGGTACCAGATGAATTTCTAAATAGACTTTGAAGATTATGTGGGAGCTGTACCCATCAATCGCATCAGGCAGAGGGAAGACATTGCTCTGAGACAGGTGGGGCACCATTTCTCCTGCTTGCTCTTTAGGCTCAGGTTATACACTGCTTATTATGATAACTAGCTGTTGGGGTATGAATGTCAGTCTTACTGTTGGTTCTTTCTGCTGAATTTATCCGGCAGCCCAAGTACAACCTGAGTGAAACCTAGAGTGACGTACGTATCTTGTCTTTTGGAAAACAAGCTCTGTATGAATCTTTTTGCATCCCAGAGTCACTAAACTAGAGTTAAAACCAAAATAAAAGTCCAAACAAAGAAGAACTTGGAAAAAGAAGAACTAGGGAAATCAAATGCCATTATAAAGACGTAGGGGAAAAGTAGCCTTCTGAAACATGATTTAATATAGAAGCCAGAAGAAAAAAATGTAAATGCTACTTTGCATTTTCAATCAGAGGCAAGAAGACACAGCCCCCATGAGATAGGAGCAGAAAGACGTAAGAAGAAAACTAGGTTGAGTTTGAGTTGCGATGCAAAGAGAAACAATGTAAAGAAAAGTAAATAAGCAACATTGGAATTAAAATTCACTCTGAAATATAGAAATGACAGGGAAAAAATTTAATCAATGACTGGAAGACAAACTTGAGAAAATGGTGTCTTGGACTATAGAAGAAGACTTGAAAATGACGAGAAAGATCATAGGAGGTCAGAGCAGAAAGACCCAGCATACGTGAACGGGTCATAGATCTTCTGAGACTGAAGCCAAACGACTGAACAGAAGCAGTAATCACGGTTGAAACTTGAAGGCAGCTTGTCTGAACAGAAAGTAGTGCCTGAGTTTGCACATTGAGAGGACTCATTGTGTTCCAGAAAAAGAAATTTAAAAATAACCCACAGTTACATACAAGGGCTGTCCAGAAAGTATCCAGCCATATCATGTGAAAAATAGAGGCATTTATGGCTGGATTTTTTCCCAGACAGCCCTCACTTATGCTAGCAAAAGTTTTGAAATACAAAGGTAAAGGAAAATGTTTGCCTGCAAGGAGGAGAAAACTCTCAGACTTACTTCCTAATTCTCTTCTATAGCATGTAAATAGCAGAAGATAATTAAAAAATATGTTCGGTTTAACATATTTCCAATAAGTCTATACCTAAGTTGTTATTTATGTGTATCTAATTAACCAACATGTCAGTCTTAGAAAGAATTTTTCAAGGATATACTTCAGCCAGTTGAAACATGAATCAAAATAAATTCTGTAGAGTTGTGCTGTGCCATAAAATGTGACTATGGAACTCTTGAAATGTGGCTAGAATTAACTGAGTTGTGCTATTAGTGTAAAATACACACTGGGTTTTGCAAAAGAAATATTAAAAATCTTAATAATTTTATATTCATAATATATTTAAATGATAATATGTTGGGTTTATTGATATGAAGAAAAATGACGATCCATATATCTTTTTGAATTACTGTTTTTGTTTTCTTTGGATAAATAGCAAAAATGGAATTGCCAGATAATATGGTCATCCTACTTTTATTTTTTGAAGAAACTTCTGTAGTTTTTTCCAGAGTGGCTGAACCAATGGACATTCCACCAACAGTACACAAGGGTTCCCTGTTCTCTACATCCTCACCAACACTTGTCATTTCTTTTTGATAATAACCATTCTAACAGATGTGATTTGATATCTCATTGTGATTTTGATTTACATTTCCCTGATGATTAGTGATATTGAGCATCTTTTCTTATACATGTTGGCTATCTGTGTGTCATCTTTTTGATTAATCTATTAATAAATTTAAATTGCCACATAGGCTAATGGCTACCATATTGGAAAGCACAGCTCTAGAAAGTAATCAGAGAAGAAAATAAATAAGTAAATAAATACTCAAAATTATTAATATGTAGATGAAGATTAAAATAGAAAATGCCTACAAATCTATGCTATTGATAGTAAATTTCAATATCTCTCTACAACAATGGCAATTTCTAAAGGAAAATACTCCAAAATACATAACCTGACTGTAGCAATAGCGAAAGATGACTTTGAAAAATGTGTGAAATAATTACTTGGCTAAAAATACTTTGGATCTTGAGTTTTATAGGTAAATATATTTAAATATCAGGGGATAGGCTATTCCTACGACGATGACTACATACTCCTAAAAGAAGAAACTGCGTTTCATAAAGGCTAATCTTTAAGAATGCAATTGCTAACAGCCTTAAATAGAATTCTAGTATTGTGAATGTGGAAGTATACTACAAGGCAACATGACCACTTGGAACTTATTTGAAAATGCAAGGTGGCTTCGCTCTTAGGGAGTGTTTTCATGTATAATCCAGATGTCATAAAGACGTGCTTTTTAAGACGTAATATACCTATTAATATCTCAAACCTCCATCCCAAATTCAGTTTTAATCCCTAAATTCAATCAGTGAATTTTTCAAGGGTTCCTCTAGATTTCTTCTCATCACTTCTGGCCATCGTTTCCTGAGTCTGTTGAATTTTTTCCCGTATTTTGTGTCTTGAAGCTCTTTATTTACTTTTTTCCCAGACAACAAAAGATGAGACATAGCCCATTCTTTATAATTTTTGAATCCTTTCCCTAATATCACTTTCATAAAGCAGCAAGAGTATAAGACTTTTACTGTTTTGGAGAGGGGATTACACTGCAGTTCCTCACTGCATTTAACTTAAACATGGAGATAAGACTTACCATGTTTTGCCATGTTTAATGTGCACCTTTTTTGTCCAAATTCATGAGGGAAAAATAAGGATGTGCATTATATGTGGGTAGTACTAATTCTGTATCTATATAAATGTTTTTAATTCTTTTATGTATGCTTATGAATTAAAAGTGTAACTCTAGAAATCAATAATAACAATGTCCGTATGCAAAATAATACCCAGGAATACAATAATTAGTTTTTTTAATATTAAAAATTTTTATACATAAAATATTTTGTACTATAATATGTTAAAAATAAATGTTAAAATTCCTTTATAATACAAAAAAGTACTTAAATATAAACAAATAAAAATTTGAATTAAAAAAATTAAAACAAAAGATTTTTTTCCCTGACAGTTCAGGCCAAAAATGTGGATGTGCATTATACACGGGCGCGTATGATACATGGCAAAATACAGTACACATTCTTTAAAAGTTCTTCACTGTGTTAGTCAAGGATGGTTCCAGCTTGAAGCTACAGTGCTCAACCTTCTCTCTTATTTTCCCCTCTTTTCTGCTCTTTCCCACCCCTAAATTCATTTCATTTTGTGTGCAGAATAATTTAACTCTCTGTTGTCTTTTTTAAGCTATGCCTTTAAGGCTCTTCACCTCTTTCCTCTCATCTCTATCTTACCAAATTATCTTTCCACCTGAGCTTCTTAGAGGAAATTTAATTCTATCTGGAAAATTAAGTTTTTTTCCCCATTTTGCTACCAGTATAATGCATCACTAGGTCTAAAGAAGGGAGGGAGGGAGGAAACGATATATGATCATCTCAATAGATCTGGTAGAGCCATTATCTTTGAATTTTTTATTTCTTGGAACAATCACTGAAACTAGATTATAGAAGGGAAATTTATCATAAAGGTACAACAGAAAATTTCATAAATAGAAAATAAAGCCAGCAAAAATGGTAAGGTTGCTCAATATTGCCAATATTGCTTAAAGTTCTGGAAGCTTTAGCCAATGCAATAAAACATGAAACAGAAATATGAGGCATAACTATTGGAAAAGAGAAGAGAAAATTATTGTAGATGGTACATATGCTTAGAAAAACAAAAGTAAACAAGGAAATCCTGAAAAAAAATAAGAGCTTAGTGAGGAGACAAAGTAAATAAACTAAATGAGTAGCTATCTTATAGTAAAACAATTACAATTTAGAAAATACTATCTAAAAATGTACTCTTGTGAACAAGAGTGGGCAAACGTGTAAAATGCCCAGAAAACAAAAAAACTTACTGAGAATTTCCGGACAGAAGAAAATTAAAATTTTATGGTAGAAAAGTCTTAAATGTATGGGAAGAACTGTGGTTGGCAGGTGGCAGAAATGCTACACAGACTATCTCAAGCTCAAAGGGGGTTTGCTGGAAGCATACTGTAGTAATTCACAGGCCTATGAAAGAGCTGTAAGTCTGGGAATCTGATGGATAGGAGGGGCATGCCACTCCCAGGACCCCTCTTCTGTTTTCTGCTTTCCATAGGGCAGTGGTCCCCAACATTTTTGGCACCAGGGACTGGTTTCCTGGAAGACAGTTTTTCCACAGACCAGGGCCAGGGAGGGGATGGTTTAGGGATGATTCAAATGCATTACATTTATTGTGCACTTTATTTCTATCTTTATTACTTTGTAATATGCAGGTCTGGCAGAAGTAATGCCTGAACATGAGTTATAATTTTATTACAAAATCATAACCATACATGCTTATGATTTTATAATAAAAGATATGATACAGATTACCAGCTCATAAAAAAGGGGTGTTATTTGTGTGACCATAAGCGTTATGATTGTGATTTTGTAATAAAATTATAACTCAAGTCCGGGCATTACTTCTGTTGGACCCTGTATAATGTCATAATTATATGACTTGCCATAATTCAGAATCAATGGGACCCCTGAGCTGTTTTCCTGCAACTAGATGATCCCATCTGGGGGTGATGGTAGACATTGACATCCGAAGTGTCCAGTCTACTCTGTGATCTCGTTTTGGTTGCTGTCAGTGCCAAAAGCCCTGCTTCACAAAGATCAGAAGTTGGAAATGGAAGCATGCTTTCCAGTGCTTCTGGGGCAGTCTCAGGACTTCCATTCAGAACATTCTTGACATTCATCCAGAACATATAGAGATATGAGCGTGTGTAAACATACTCTTAAGGCCAGTGTCGTTTGTGATCTCAGCCAGTTGATCCTCTTTTAGCACAAAGTCAATTCACCTGTCTTATTCACAAATGGGTCTTGGATCCATTCCTTCCCAGTTCAGGGGTCTTTTGTGGTTGGGAAGTAATTCTCAAACTCTTTTGAAAGCTGAGATAGGTCGTCATGCACCAGCTGGGAGAAAGAAGGCCCTGGTTCAGTCTCTTTCAGAATCTCTGCTAACGTTACCAAAACTGTGACTGAGACAATGCGCAGTGTGGGAAAGAGGTGTGGACAGAAGTGGTATATAAAATAATGGGTGGGCCACGTGTGGACTAAAATAAGTGTCGGATTCTGACTTACAGTCTGCTACCAGATGCAGCTGTACAATTGAAGTACATCAACTCACTTGCCCCTATAAAGCCTGCCCCCAGAGGCAGCTTAATTGTCACTTGCCACTCACTGATAGGGTTTAGATATGAGTTTGCACAAGCAACTGATTTATGATGGTCTCTGTGCAGTCAAACCTCTCTGCTAATGTTGATCTGTATTTGCAGCTGCTCCCCAGCACTAGCATCACCACCTCAGCTCCACCTCAGATCATCATTAGATTCTCATCATGAGCGCACAGCCTAGATCCCTTGCACGCGCAGTTCACAATAGGGTTCATCTTCCTATGAGAATCCAATGTCGCCACTGATCTGACCGGAGGCGGAGCTCAGGCTATAATGCAGGTGATGGGGAGTGGCTGTAAATTCAGATAAAACTTCACTCGCTTGCCCACCGCTCACCTCCTGCTGTGTGGTCTGGTTCCTAACAGGGCCTGCGGTTGGGGACCCCTGCCATAGGGTACTACTGACTTTGTTTCTTCAGGCTCCTTTGAGTACTGGGGTATGGTTGCTAGCACTAGCAGTCTAATAGGAAACAATAAGCTCTTCCTTTTCTTTGGGTTACAGTGTAAAACATACCAGGGAAGAATTGTGATTATACAAGCCAGGTCATATGCCACTCCTGGACTTCATCACTGAGGCTGGGACCATACAGTCGTGTAGCAGAAAGCCCATCAAACTCACATGGAATGAGTCAGTGGGGAGGAGATGTGAGGCGGGTAGCATCAGTATGGAGGAAAAGGTGTTTGGGTTAATAAATGCAAGAGATGTTGCATACAGAAAGGACTGATCGTGTACCCGAATGAGAGCATGGCATAGTGTTAAGATGAAAATTCTTTTGCTAAATAAATTAAACAGTTAATTGTATTTTTGTTAAATACCATCTTAATGTTATCCTGAAACGGCGATTTTCCCCTCAGTTCTTTGTCTCTCGAAGGAAAGAATTCAGTCCAGAGACAAGTTTGTGAAAATGTAGAAAAGTCAAAAGTTTATTATAGAAAAGTTAGAAATTAAAGTACACCCTGAGAGGTGGAGCGGCCTGACCCAAGAGAGGGAAGCAACCCCCCCATTTCCATTGTTTGGGAATTTTTACATGTCTGGGTGTAAGCTGCTCCCCTTTTTTTCCTGCATGATCCTTCTGAAAGGACCAAAGCTACATGATAATAAGATTTTGGGAAGCAGCTCCTCTGATTGAATAGGTGGGGCTTTCTCCCTTTCAATTTGAGCCCATAAAGGGCCAGGGCTCACTCCTAGATTCTGGGCAACCCGCTCACGGTCTTCCTTACAGGCAAGCGCCCCTTCCCACATTCCTTCTCTTTATCCTTTCAATTTAGAGGCTGCTGATAACTGACAGGGACCCCTCCCCTCCTATTCACATCCACCCTTCTGTCCACTCTGTCATTAATACAAATTCAAAAAGGAGATTTCTCTTCAGAAATTGACAAAGTGATTTTTAACCAAAGGTTTCTTAGAGACTTCAGCAAGTAGCAGTAGCCAAAACGAGAAAGGAGGCGGTCTTGTACTCTCAGATATTAATGGATGTTATGAAGTTGTAATAAATAAATTAATGTGATCCAGTTATTTAAAAAAAAATGCAGGTTAATCTAACAGGATAACTCAGGAAAAAGAAAAAAACCTAACATATTAGAGACTTTAGAATATGTCATCACAAATCAAGTTGTGTTCTTACATTTCCATAGGGGACTCCCCCACCCCACCACCTTGGTGTGTATGGTATCTGAAACAGAGTTAAGTCTTTTTGAAACTACAGGAGACAAAATTTCTGAAAGGTTTCTAAAACTAAGAATTACTATATTTAAAAAAATGGAATAGGGCCTATGGGACTGATTTAAAAATATTCAAAGCATTATTGATACTTTTATTTCTTTGCTATCATTATTGTCTTATTTTAGTGAGAGTAAAACTCTGAAGATCTGGCTTTTATTAGGTTCATTCCTGACCTCTATACCGCAGCCCAATGTTTGTGCCTGCTGGGAATTTGAGGAGCCTTATCCTCTCAGAAGGAGAGGATACCCACAAATCCCGTCACAGATATTTTGAGAACCAATGAAGGTTTCCAAGGATTTTTTGAAACCTTTCTGGAGAATTAAATCTCTTCTTTCCTCTGTGCTTTTTGGGATTCTACCTTCTCATCCTTCTGCTGCCTAATCTTTGTGTATATTTTTTCTTTTTTTAAAATCAGGAACCGAGTTGATAAATCCCTTGTCAGATTTAAATGGGATTACAACACCTTGGGTTCATCCTGCTAGCAGTTTATCAGGCTGCCACCATCAGACACATTTCAAAATGATTCCGCAGTTATTTCCCATTCAGATTTTTCTCGTCTCATTTTCTTACTGTCTTGTCTTTTCTCAACCCATTAAATTCGCCTTGCATTATTCATCTCCCCCTGCAGCCAGGACTTCCTTCCGTCTGTAAAGGAAGCTGCAAACTGCTTTCTTGCAAGAGGGCTAAGCAATGTCAAGGCTCTCCCTAGTAGCAGACAGCGGGTATCTTATTTCTTATGTAAAAGGATGTCTGATTTGTGGTGAAAAACGTGGAACATTCTGCTCTGTGTACCGAACAAATGTTTGTTCCATCCGAATCTGAGCCCTTGTTGTCTTAATAAGCTCCGTGGTGTGGATGCTGCTATCGGAGTTTACGACTCCGGGAGATTTATAATCAATCTGGAAGTTTCCTGGGGTTCAGGAAAAGTTGTCTTTGTCAAGCAAGGGGAGAAGATTTACGGCAGGGACAGAGGGGACACAACAGGAAAGGAGAATGTAGAATTGGGGATTGAATGAAATTCAGGCACAAGTCAAAGGAGAGAGGGACGCTGGGGTGGGGGGGGCGGGGCGTGGGCTGAGTGGAGTTGCTGGTCTCCTGCGCCTGATCCGCGTTATTTTTGGTGCCCTGAAGGCTTAGCTTGTCTATGGTTTCCCTCCTGGGGTTTCAGGTTCTATTGAGAGAGACCTGTGTGACTGTTTCCGTAGTTCCGCTTCTATTTAGTCAGAAACATTTCATGTCTTCAAAATTCAGCTCAAAATAAATCAGAGCGGGGGAGTTTTCATTTTTCATTTTGTCGGAGCAGACCGTTCAGTGTCCCTGCAGAGTGCTCTGCCCGCGTTTGTGGAGGAGCAGAGGAAGAGCTCTTCCCCTCCCTCTGAGTTCCGAGAGGAGCTGCCCCAGGAGGCTCACATCCATGGAGTTGGGATGAGCCGCGCAGGGGGGGCCGCTGGTCCTCCTAAGGCAGGAGCGAATACCAGATGGGATTCTGGTTGTATTTTCTAGGCCGCAAAAACTGTGCAAACCATGTAGTGGGTACCTCTCGAGCCCAGCTTCACGTCCTCTTGGCCCACTTTTTAAGCTCCAGCTATCCTGCTGTCTCTTGGTTTTTGTCCAGGGGATTCTCGGATGACATGGGAACTGCCCCACAGTCATTCATAGTAGACCCAGAAGGGCTAGGTGATTAATACCCTATGGGGTTTCCCTCGTTTGAGGCACCAGAGCCTGCAGATAAATCCTCCCTCTTCCATTTCTCAGGAGGATAATTCTGAGCATCACCCACAGCTTCTCTGAAGATCTCCAACAGCAATGATACAAGGGATGGGAAGGAGGAATTAGGATTATTTTGTTACTACAAAGTAGTCATGCTGTATGTGAAGTGGTATATAGTGTTATTTGAAAGTGGCCTTGGATTAGCTGTAAATGTATATAGTGAACTTAGGGTAACCACTAAAAAAAAAATACACACACACACACACACACACACACACATATGTGAGCTATAACCAATGTGCTAAGAGAGAAAATTGAATCATACAGGTGCTGAATTAAAACCACAAAAGGCAGAAAAACAATGGAAGGTAAAAATAGAGTAAAAAATCAAGGCCAACAAATAGAAGACAGTGATGAATATGGTAGATATTAATCCAATGATATCAACAATCATTTGAATGTTAATGGGCTGAGTACACCAATTAAAAGACAGATTGTGGGAGTTCCCTGATGGTGTAGTGGCTTAAGGCTTCGGTGCTGGCGCCATCAGCGCTGCGGCCTGGGTTCGATTCCCAGTCACGGAGCTACCCACATACCAAAAAGCAAAAAAAAAAAAAAAAAAAAAAAAAAAAAAAAAAAAAAAAAAAAAAAAAAAAAAAAAAAAAAAAAAAAAAAAAAAAAAAAAAAAAAGACAGATTGTCAGAGTGGATCAGAAAACAAGTCCCAGCTATAGTTGTCTATAGGAAACCCACTTGAAAAATAAAGACTCATAGATTAAAAGTTAAGTTAATGGAGAAAAATTTACCATGCTAAAGAAAGCAGGAGTAGCTAGCTATATTAATTTCAAGTAGAGCAAACTTCAAAGCAAGGAAAGGTATTAGGGAAAAAGAAGGACATTACGTAATGCCACTAGACAGGTTTAGGCTAATTATAAGAGACCTCAAGGGGATGTAACAGATGTTGGCTGTGGACAGCATGAAAACTTTGATATTGTTAAAAAATACAAATACAAAGTGAATATGTGTCAAAGAATTTATTTAATCATTAATTGATGAAGAAGCCAGTAAGATGTTACAACTGGTTTGAAGGAGAACCCAATGAGCAGACAAATGGAAAGCCCATCAGTAGTGCGGAAGTGAATTTGCTTAATGGATGTAAGACTGGCAACACCCCTCAGCATCTGCGGGGCAGCCGTTGAGTGCATTCCATTGGGCACAATTTACATGTCTACAAACAAGCATCATTTGCTGTACTGACAGTTTTCTCCAATTTACAGAACTGTAAAATAGCTCCAAGATCATGAGGAAGGGCGAGATAACCAAGGTGGGTCAGCAGACCCACTAAACTTGTTTCCCCCACTGGCAAGTCTTGAACCATTTTTCCTGACAGTGTTTATGGAGGGAGTGGGAATGAGGGGTAGGGAAAACCGGCTCTTTTTTGCAGACTGGCTCCTGTCTGAAACAGTCGGTGGCTGCCTTCTGGTTCTTCCGCCTCTCCAAAGCCTCTTTAGGTCAAGGAGGGTGGAGCAAAAGTTCCCATATGCCCTGAAGCATCCGGCACAAAGCTCCGACGTGCTCGGCGCTGTCCTAGGGTATTGGGCACACAAACACAAGTCCCCTGACGTCAATGATTGGCATGTTTCAGTGAACTCGTCCTCCAGGCATATTCAGTATTCTGGTTTTTTTTTTTTTATTAAATTTATTGGGGTGACATTAGTTAGTAAAATTATATAGATTTCAGGTGTACAATTCTATAGTACATCATCTGCGTGTTGCAGTGTGCACTCACCACCCAAATTCAGCTCTCCTTCCATCACCATGTATTTGACTGTAAGTTGTTCTGTTTTGTCTTGTGTTGTTCACCTAAAGCAGACAGTTGTCAATAACGTACCTTCTGAAAGGGGTTAAAGCAGAAATAAGCAAACTCCTCACAATGCCCCATGTTACACCAGCTTCCTGGATCTCACTGGGGTTTGTGTCTCAGGGCCAGGTCATAGGTGAGACTGCACTAATGAGCTGTTATAATTAGATCCTCCTGGATGGAGCCCAAGTTTTACTTAATTACAGATTTTATGAAGTCAGAATACTGGCTAGAACATTCCAGAACAGGACTGGAGCTTTGATAGCCTTTCTTTAAAACATTTATTATTATTTTAGTTTTCTTATTATTGGTTGGATTTGGTGAAAAGGGTAATATTTTTCACTTTATCATACTGTGAAAATTTTCATCTTAGTCATGATGGAAGTGTTTACTGAAATACAGTATTCTCAATTGAACCCTGCATACCTCATTTGCATGCTTTTTCTTCATGACTGTGGAGAGGATCTTTGTCTGTATTTTCCATCTTGAAATAGCTTTTCAACCATGGGCCCATAGACTATTCTGCCCCCAGCATTTTTTAAATGGCATCGCCATTTATCTGGCTGCCTAACAGCAACCTTAATCTGTCTTGATATTTCTCTCTTTGTTGTCTACACCCAATCAGTTACCAAGTCTGGTTGATTCTTCTTGTCTGTCTCCTAAAAGTACCCTTTTCTCCCTGTCTTCATTATCGCTGCCTTTTCTAGACGCCTCATTTTCCCATGGCTGATTTGCCATCTAGCTGATCACCTCTGTTCTAGACTCATGCACACCTCCCAGCTGCAATGTGAGTAACTGTGTTACTCCCAACATTTTCTTGAGCAGAGATCCCTCCCCCCACCCCCAAAGTTGAAAAACAACCAATCACTGATGATCCCATGAGAGCAATTATTTTCTGGGCTCTCAAAAGTTGACTTTACTAGAATATAAAAAAAGTGAAGACATGCCAAAATAGCTTAGGAAAATGGTGGTGTGTTTTAACTGTTCACATTTAAGAAGTTAATAATTTTAACAGGGAGAAGTATGCAATGTAATTATGCCTTTCACAAGAGTAACTGGAAGATTTATTAAAATATCAATTCCTAGTGCTTTGTAGATGGTACCATTTGGATATGGGGAATACCTTTATATTATGTGATGAGCACATGAGGTCAGACAATTAATTTCATAAACTCATCCTAGAAAAAGTACTGTGTACCTCATTGCTGAATATCACTACAGTCACCTTCGAAGTACTCCCCTTGGGAAGACACCAGTGCCTAGTCCACCCTTCAAAGCAAGTTTGCAAATTTCATTGTCAGATTTTGGGCATGACAAAAGCTCTGATGGTCATTCCAGAAAGTTCCAAACTGGTTGTTTTAATAGCCTTTATCATTATTTAGGCATGCTAAGGCCAACAGATCAGGGGATGACTGCCATTGACAAGATGGTTAATATTCACAGATCCCCAAACAGGGGGCACATGTAACACCAAGGAAGCAATTCTGGGGTCAGTTAAGAGGCAGGCAGTGGGGACCGTGGGCAAGAGTCTTTACTGTGGCTTGGGCAGGAAGAAACAGGCAAAGCAGGGTGAGCCTGCTCAGGATTGGTTGGTTTGAATACTTTCAGGACCTCTGGGGCATAGGGGCTGTCCCTAGTTGTCTAGTACCTGTCCTGGGGTCATGGGAACAGGTAGATAGTGGCCCTGAGTGTGAAACTAGATAAGGGAGGTGGTTGGGGGTGTGGACTCTGGTTTGCTTGGTTTGTTTTTGGAACGCATGGTCCTGGAAGAAGGACTTTCCTGGAAGAATTGAGGAAAGGGAGGAGGTAGGAGATGAGGGAGGCAGGTGTATTATTGGGTTGTCCAGAACAAGGGATATGCATGTAGAGCAGATGTTAAAGCACTGAGTTTATGGAAGTTAGAAACTTGCTTATGCACTGGGATTATGTGCTCTGAGGAGGAAGACCACAGAGGTGAAGTGCTGTTTTCAGCATATCGAGGGTACAACTATTAATGTAACTTATCACTGTTGATATTGACCTTGAGTACCTGGCTGATCAGGCCCTATTTTGTGACATCATATGGCTTTCATGTCTGCCTTTAATGGTCATCGTCTATGTTTAAAGTGTTTGTAGGGCGGGATATCTGTGAACACGCGGCGTAATTTTCCTCGAATCTTGATCTTTCAGAAGAACGAACCTGCCTGTAGTGAGTTCTAGTTCTTAGACATGGGGCCCTTTTGGGGTGAGTGACTTCATAGAATGGAGTCTTGAAAATTTGGGCCTTAGGCAATCTGAGTTCATAGGGGAGACTTGTGTCTGACGTCCTTACTGTTCTCTAAAATGGTAGCCTTTGTATTGAATGTATATTGTTCTTTAAAAGGTATCCTTCCGATTGCTGAATAAATACAGTAGACTCTCAGTTAACTAGCACCCATGGGGATTGGTAGATGCCAGATAAATGTAAGCAGACTCTCTGTTAATAGGAACTCAAGCAATGGACAAAATCTCAAGCAAGGGGCAAATAATTTTGCCTGTTGCTTGAGAGTGCCGGTGGCTTGAGTTCCAGTTAACAGGGAATCTACTGTATATAAGTAAATATCTACAACTCTATTAGGAGTGGGAGTTGATCACCACTGAAATGAGACAGGATATACAGTGTCCATGCTACTTAACTATGAGTCAAAATATTCGGAGTGTTAGCCTGTTGCTACATGTAAATGAAAAAATTCCTGGTTCTTCCACGAGTTGCCTGACCACTGTCTTTTGGAGTATGCCGTTGGTGGAGGCCATGGGACTAGGAATTTCTGTGCTGTGCTTTTGAAAATGCTGAGCTGGGCATGGCAGGACACGGAGTTGGTTGGGAATTCACCTGCATACCTTCTTTTCCCTCATGTCTCAGGGTCTAAGTCGCAGAACTGTTTGTGGAACTCCCTCATCGACGGGCTCACTGGGAATGTCAAGGAGAAGCCACGACCCACGATTGTCCATGACCCCCGACCACCAGAGGAAATCCTAGCTGATGAACTGCCTCAGCTCGACAGCCCCGAAGCCTTGGTGAAGACATCCTTCAGGTTTGGTGGATTGCAACTCAGTTTGTTTTTTCTTGCTTACAGAGTTGTTTGAATCCAGTTGGATGAGTCATCGGGTGGCCAGCAAATTACCTCATCTCTTTGCACTGAGTAAATTAGAATTGATGCAGGAGTGTTGGAATGCGTGCTGGCTGGATTTCCTGAACGTGGTGAAGATCAGATCAGTAGTTAAGTTGCTGCTGGTATTTAATTGGTATTGGCATTTAAATGCTGAGGCAAAGGATTTCCTGACATTGGCAGTTTGAATTGGATTAATGAGTCTTTTGCTGCAGAGCAGGATGACGCACGGAGATGAGTGCACGGAGAAAAAGCACATGGTGGGGATGAATTCAGCCCTGTGCCTTCCGAGCCTCTTTCTCGGGGGCAGGTGTCTTGTTGTAAGAGATGTGAGAGCGGCTGCCTCCTGACAGAGAGGGTCTTCCTGTGGTGTCCCAGGTGGTGTTTACCCCACTCTTGCTCGGTGTTTAGTCTGGCACCTTCCTGCAAAGACCTCCTCCTTTGTCTTTCTGTGTTGTGCTCCACTCCCATCCTGACTCTGTCCCTTACCTTCTCACCGTGTCAACTAAAAGTCAGCCTGGGGATGGATGAGGTGTATAAAAGTGACTGTTTTGGTATTTTTTTTTTTTTGAATGGGTCTTTCAAATTCTCTTTTGAAATACACAGTAGTACTGGTATCAGAAGTTGCGATTTAATGATTTTGGCAACCTGCCTTCTTCGCCTCCTTTCTCCCTTTACCCCAATTTTATTCGCTCCCCTTCTTGTCCATTATGTAACACTTTTGTACTCTCCGCAGGGCTAGGGGAACGTACAGACCTTGGCTTTTTCTCCACCCATAAACAATGCAGACTACTCTCGGTGTCCGTGAAATATATTTGAAAAATGTGCTCTGTTTTGCATCCAGGTGGTGTGTGGAACCACTCAGTAAAAGCCATTTCACTGTGTGAAGGATCTTTGTGTAGACTGAATTATAGATGAATTCTGAAAAGGAGTGATGAATAGGGATTTTGGAGTTCTTTCAGTAACATGACTGATGCAGTGGTGGAACAAGAATTACAAGGCAAATGCGTTTATATCCTGGTACGGGTTTGGTTACAACACTGTGAAATTAGAAATGTAACAACCGACTTGAATAGAGAAAAGGACAGTCTGTGACCCTGCGATTCTCTGCAAGCGTGTGGTGGAGCAGGGGAGGGTGCACAGCTTTCATGGTCTGCGTGTCGTTGCCTTGGAACGTCGCGGTGGAATCACGCCTTTACGGGCAGTCTTCTTGTAGCTATGCCTTCCACCCCAGGTCAGATTCATTGTCTTCTCCATCTGCCCCAACTCCCATTCCCATCATCCCTTCTCTTTGTGTTCCCTTTAACAGAGAGAATGTACTGATGGCCACGAACTTCATCTGATCTGTATTATGTGTCAAAGTTTTGGTTTCAGAAAAATATTAAATCATAAGTATTTAAGGTCAGGACTTTAACTGGTTTCTTGTAACACTCAGTGTGGTAGGAACAACACGGCATGTGTAGATATGCCAACCCTCAGTAACTGAAGCTAGAGATCTTTTGCATTGGTTGTTCATTGATTAACCCCCTCACTACAACAGTGTGCTGTTCTGGAATCATCCTTTCTTCCAAAGAAGATAGTTGATTTTAATTGCAGTGTTAGAAGGCGAGTATTCTCTAATGCAATTGTCCCTAACTGTGGAAGTCACATCAGTTGTGAGATTTGTTGTATGTAAATTATTATAAGCACTAAAATGTGGCAACCATTTACTTATCAAGAAGTAAGTTAGAGCAGAATCAAGGTTACTCTTCTATACATCTTTTGGGTTGCAAAGAAAGGAATGAGTTGTGGCTAGATTTTAAATAATGCTGATAGGAATATATCACTGTGTTCTCCCCCATTTCCCTCGTGGAGTGAAAAAACCTGAGGATGGCGGATCCCGGTGTTAGTGACTCTGGGAAACCCGGGAAGAATGGTGTGGTCCCCACTAGGTTTCTAAACCTCAGGGGTTCATCAGCGATTAGTGCTCTCACACCCTAAGATAGGTTGAGGTATTGGGTTCTTTTTTCTGACTCTGATGTTCAGAGCCTCTTAGCCACCGTGATTTGTGAATGTCTGTGTGTGTAAAACACATCTGTACACAATCACACACACAAATGAGGGAGCTGGGCGTGCGACTGTTAACATCCTGCCCTTCTCAGTTCTGGAGGGTTCTGTTTGCTGAGGAGGGGCACTTGAATCTCATGAATTGGCACCGTCTGTCCTCACAGCTCACCTGTAGGATTGCGATCCCTGAGCGACACAGGGGAAGTGATTGTGTTGGTGACTCTCCTTTCTCCATATTCACTCTTGGAGGACATTTGGAATCTGGGGCCACAAAATATGGCATCAGCTTTTTTATCAAATATGATCCAAGTTGCAATGCCAATAATACACGTGTACTCAATATGCCAAAATTTCAGGAAGCCCAGCCTTTTCTTGGGGTTCTTCTCCTTCACTGTTCTCAAGTTCCCCCAGGCTTACTAACAGTGGTTTGGGAGTCAGCCCACGCACTGCCTCATGCCACCGGCCCAGGAAATGGGGTCTCATATTGAAGGTAGACTTTCTGACCTCAGTGAAGTCACACGTCTACGTCACTGAACAGCTGTCCGCTTTCTTGTGACGTCATCTCCTGCTGGCTTCTGTTGTCCTTTGATAGCTGGCCTCAGTTAGCACCATCACAGCTTCTCAGACATGTTCTTTGATCCTCAAGAGGAAGGCTCAGATGCTTCATTTCACTATCCCCAGAAATCTTTTCTAGCTCCTTGCAAGTATGTGGAGACAGTCACGTACAGGCCACTCCCAGGACAAAGTGTGTACACTTGTTTCATATTTGCATACTATTTTCATTCACTTAGTTCTTTTTTGGGGGAGTGGGGGTAGTTCCCTGGCTGGGAATCAAACCCAGGCCACGGCGTTGAGAGTGCCGAAGTCTAGCCACTACACCACCAGGGAACCCCACCTAGTTCTTTCTAATGAAAAGTACAGTCTGCCCTGATGGTAAATTCTATTCTCTATTTCCAAAGGTATGAAGTGTTATAAGTTTATAAATGGTAAGTGTTTTTCAAATGTTTCTAAAGTTTGTATATTTCAGTCTCTCCTAGTTTCCCGTTACAATAATAACAATAGTAGATATTCTTATGTTGTGAGGCAGGATCCTAACAACTCAAGATGATTTCCATTTTAGAGATGAAGAAATTGCCCCAGAAAGGTAGTAGAGCCTACAGTTCTGAATGAATTCAAATACAAACTAATTAGGAAAATTGCTTGTGTATTGGTGGTCACCCATGGAAGAAGCAAGGGGTAGCTTGGGTAGATTTTAGATCCTCCTTAATCTTTATCAGCCTGAGGAATCGCAACCCAAATAGTAAATATGTCTCCTATAAATTCACATAAAAAGCATGCTGCAATGTTGCAAATGCAGCTTCAAGACAACTCCTCTTCCAACCAAACTGCCACTTGTCTACGTTGTCTACGTGTCGCACTGAGTGCTCATCTATTGATGTCGGTGAGCCATGATGCCAGAGTTTGTAACGGAGTGAGAGCTGGACACACAGATGTGGAAATAAGAATTTTGGAAAATGAGAGGCATCACCCCTTCTCCCCCGAAGCTTGTAAGTTGATAGTTGAGGAGTGGGCAAGTGCCTTATCACCTCTGAATGTGTCCCCTGACACTGTCCGCTCCAGTCCTCCTCTTTGCAGAGCGGTGGTGATGAGGCAGCTGTTCTGTATCTTGGAGCAGACAGCTCAGCAGAGTCTTGGGAGAAAGCTGCCAGCGCCCGAAGGGAAGGGTCTCCTCATTCCTGTCCACATTCAGATGCCGGCCAGTGTCGCTAGGCAGTGACCCAGTTTTGTACTCAGCTGTGCTATGGACTTCAGTCTTTACTCCTCAGGAGAGGGAGAGTCTAAGCTACCCAGGTAGGAAAAGTTGACTTCTGAGAGGGGTGGTACTGGTCTTTAGTGTCAATTCTGTTACTGTTGGCAGATTGCATCATCTCTTTGAACCTCTGTGTTCTTAACTGTTGCTTCTGAGAGTTGGACCGGAACATTAGTTCTCAGACTTCAGTGTGCATCATGGTTACCTGGAGGGTTGTTAAAAGAGATTGTTGGGCTCACCTCTGGTCTGGGTGGGGTCCTAGGACGTGCCTTTCAGGTGGTGCAGATGCTGCTGGCCCAGGGACCACACTGGGAGGACCACTGGACTAGACGATATGGGGGGTGGTAGTAGAGGAGGGTAAAGGGGGTCAAATGTATGGTGATGGAAGGAGAATGCAACACGTAGACGATGGATGATAGAATTGTATACTTGAAGCCTATGTAATTTTACTAACCAATGTCACCCCAATACACTTAATAAAAAATAATTTAAAAAATAAAATGATTTGCTATGTTAATTTGAGCACCTCACTTGGCTCATCTGGCCTAAGGTTTTTCATCTCTGAAACAGGGATAAAGATGCCCGTTTCCCAGGGTTGTCGGGGAGATTAAAGGAGATAATATACATGAAAGAGACAAGTTCAGCGTCTGCGTATGTGACAGAGACAAGTTCACTGCCTGGCACCCAGGACGTATTCAGTATTCCTGCTCAGCAGGCCCTGGAAAACTTGCCCGGCCCTGAACTTCCGCCCACGGAGGAAATTGGATCAGACCCCGTGCGCTCGGAAAGCTCGCTAATCCCCTGGCACGAAACGTCTGCTCCCCAAACCCGAGGCATTTGAAAGAAGACCGTGGGAACCATAAGTAAATGGAGAGGCATCGGTGTCTGGGAAGTAGACCCTCCTGGGAACTGCACCCCAGAGGCCTGTTTTCCTTTGTCCCTCATGACACGCCGCTTTGAGCTCAGGTTTTTCTTGAGAGACGAAAGTAAACTGACCCTGGAGCTGAAGGAAGACTGATGAGTCCTGCCCATCTGATCTGTGACAGGAGTCTCAGGACCCGCCACTAGAGGACCCAGAAGAACAGGAACGAGCTAGCCACTGAGAGCCTTTCTCTCCTCAGCCTCCACTATGCCCCACTTGCAAAGGGGAGACCAGCCCAGATCTCACTAAATGGCAGGGAAACCAATGTCGATCGGTCATTGGCTGTGGCCAGGAACTACATTCATTTGCTCACTTAATCTCCCCACACCCTGGCAAGGTGAGTCACGTTACCCACTTGTACTGGTCAGGAAACTGAGGCCCAGAGACACCAAACATCTTACTCCAGGTCACCCAGCAGGTGGCAGAGCTGGAAATTTCAACCTGGCTCCACTTGGCTTCAAAACTCTGACTTCTCCAACATGCTGTACTCCATGCAACCACGTCACCTTGGTGTGTTGTTGGTGAAATCAGGTTGGGCGATTGGTTCTACTAATTTGCATGTGCAGTTTGGGCATATACATAGTTTGATGCTTCTCCTATGAGACTAACCCTGTTTTGTTACACTAAATTCCTTTTCTAGTCTAAACTTCCATTTTTAATGCACCCACCCTTTTTGGATAGGAGCCCCTTAAGGCAGTGCTTCTCAAACTTTATGTCCAGTGAGTTCCTTGGGGGACCCTATGAAGCACAGACCCAGATTCAGTAGGTCTGGGTGGCAGCCTGTGAATCTGCATTTCTAATACGTTCCCAGGTGATGTGCTGTCCGAGGGCCACCCTCTGTGTACTGAGGGGCGAGCTTGAAAACATTTTTCTAAACGATGTGATTGGCATCGTGCTTTTGAGTCTCAGTTCCCTCACTTTGCAAATGGAGACAGTGAAATAAGCACAGACCTTGGGGACTGTTGCTGAGAGTAAGAGGGCTAATGGATATGACAGCCCTTACTTAATTCTTTCTCTCTCTGTTTTCAAAATGCTGTTTAGGAGTGGATTGCTCTTCCATGCCTTGACCTCCTTTCCTGTGACCAAGATGTGGAATGAGCTCCAGGCTGGGAATATCAGCCCTGTGCATGCATGCTTTGGAGCAAGGCTGGCCACTGGCCTGACCTGCAGGGACAGCGGTGGGCATTCTGAAGCCATCCAGTGCGTTGGCCTTCTCGGTCACTTCCCATGGATGGTGCAACTCCCAACCTAGGCTGAGTTGCCAGTTTTGATAATTTTGCATTTGGAAGAAGAGCACACTCACTCCTTAGGGAAATCACCGGGGGCTTGATGTGCTCCTCTTCCCACGTGGAATGGACTTATTTGGGCTTTGGCAAAAGGGTGCCTGAATCTATACATAGCTCACTAAAAATATGTTGCAGAACTGCGTAGAGCCGACACCCTCAGCTACGGATGAGATGAAGGCCCTGTCAGATCCCACCTAATGGATTGTGTTTTCCACACAGAATTAAATTGTCTAACTCGTCCTCCTTTTGGCTTTTGGCAGTCATTTTTCCACCAGGGACTGCTGCCAAGAAGCCAGTTTCTGACTTGATTACTTTCAGGAAATGTGCAATCTGGCTGGTGATACGCTGTGACCTGGGGTGGCACCCCCTGCCGCTTCAGACCCCACCCGGGATGAGTCATAGGTTAAAATTCCCAGTTAGCTCCTGGGAAGTCTGGCCACACCTCTTTCTCTACCACCGGGTGGTGGGCACCCACTGGGAACTCTGGGGCCACTGCCCCCCTGACGTAGCGCTGCCTCTCTGCAGTTGACATTCCCCCCTCGAGTCCACATCAGCAGGGTGTTCCCCAAGTTTGCTAGGGGAAAAATGAAAGAAGGAATAGCGCGGTTTTATTCATTTATTTTTTTAAACCTGGCTTTCCATAAGGGAATTCTGTAGGCCTCTGCTGGAGGCTGACAAGCATATATCCCGCGGATGCCATTCCCCCAGCGTTCTTCCTGGTCCTGTCACAGAGTCTTGGGAAGGAGGTCGTTTGTCTCCGTGGTGGCCACGTACGTGCACCACTCACATCTGTGATCACAGGGAGCGTCCTTGACCCTTGGCCCCAGGAGATTTCTGTGCCAGGAGATTTGTTCCTGTGATGATGGAGGGTGTTTCCCAAGGGTCTCTGAGCCAGTGACTGAGACTGTCAGGGACGCTAAGGCTAGCTGCTCCTGGGAGACATGGGACTCCTCTGATGGTGACATTGGCTCAAGGACCACCTGCCAGCCTTGCCGAGCTTTCCTTAGAACTGGAGTGTGGTCTAAGATACTTCTACCCAACCTTCCTTCCTCTCTCCTTCACGGGGTGTCAGACCTACCTCCTGGCTCTCCCCACCACCCCGGCTCCTCTGCACGTTCTCTTACAGATGTCCCCCCCCCCCCCCCCCCCCCCCCCCCCCCCCCCCCCCCCCCCCCCCCCCCCCCCCCGATCAGTTTCTCGCACGTCTAATCCTGTCTTGGCATCGGCTTCGCAAAGGGCCCGGGCTAACACAGTTTCCTGCCACATGGTGACCTTTGCTGGCCCACCACGACCAGCTCCGGGCTCGGAGCCCAGCTTGTAGGCACTGGCCTGGATATCCTGGGCCAGTCTCTCTTTGAATTTACATTTTGTACTTGATGTTGTGTCTTCATGGGCTCTACTAATGGGGCAAACAGTGGGTAGGCCACAGTTTGCTTTAGTATCTTGTACTTTTATTGCCTACAAGAGACTGCTGAAGCATTGGGATTAACTTAAGAAACTGCAGCGTTAAGAGGGGAGAATTTTAAGTCATGCCCCAAATATGACCGTTTGTATGTCACAGGGAAGTGTTCCAAAATGCTGGCCACTGCACAGACGGTTCGCCCATGGACACCTGCTGGTTCCCGGCCGGGAGGCCTGTCTCTGGGGCTGACTTCCCCTGGAGAGCGCAGCCTTCTTCAGACCACACGCATTCTCATGGGCTGCTGGGAAGCCCAGGTTTCCGCCCCCGGGAATGGAGCCCATCTGAGGCACCCTGCACCCCGCACTGTGCGCACCTCCAAATAAGTCCTAGCAGCAGATTTTACAAGGTGTAGGTGGTTCACCCCGGAGTAACCGCGGGAGCTTCAGGGGTGCCAGGTGGGGAGGAGGGGCCGGGACCCGACCAGCACATCCCTGCCAGCGTGAGGCATGGTCCATCCTCACCTCGCGTCCTGATTAGCCACCGGAAGTTCTGCCCCAGGCCACACAGAGACCTGTTGTGTGTCGGGAACCTGCAAATGAAGGAAGGCCTCCCCACCCCCCAGCCCCTCCGACAGCCCTTTGGATCCCACTGAGGTCTGTCTGGTGGTGATTCTCATATGGTTCTGGATCAGGTGTCCCAGACTTTAGCCCTTGGCCTCTTTGTCCCCATGTCAACCTCACTGGCCCACTCCCCAATCACAGTCCCAGGTGATTTCTGAGGTTCGGCCTCGGGAGCCTGGGGGAACATCCTAGGCCTGTGTAAATCATACAGAAACAAGAGACAACTGGGAAAGCTAAAACCTGTCCTCTCTCTGCCTAACTCTCCTGGTTCCCGAGTTTCCTTGCGTACAGACCCTCCGGTTTATGGGGGAATGTCCCTGCAGAGAGGGAAGAGGACACAGGGCTCTCCCCCGCCGTCCCTCTTCCCCCTGTCGTCCCCTAGGTCAGAAAAGCTGGCCCTCTGGCTTCCCACGTCTCTTGCATCACTGCCTCCCCCTCCCGGCCGGGGGCTTAGACGTAGTAGTGGATGAAGGAAAGGGACAGATTGGCCTGCTGAGGGGACGCTATGTTGTCCCTTATAAACTTTTGGTGATGAATGGCTTTACCACATTTGTTTTTTCCTGAAGTAAAATCAAGGCAGCCTAAATAAAAATAAAGCAAAAACCCTTTACCATGTGCCCTTTGATGGTGCACATATGTAACAGATGCCTCTCGATTGGTGACGGCCCTGTCCTTTCCAGTGGGGGCGCCGCTTCCGTTATTCACGTCATGATAACGTGACCCTGTGTTTTACTCTAGAAATCCTGGTAACCTACTGCAGTTGGGTAAGATGTTACCGGTGGGGGAAGCGGGGTGCTGGGTACCGGGAACTCCCTTGACGATTTCTGCAGCTTATTGTGAGTCCATAACCATTTCCGAAAAGGTTTAAAAAACATTTAGCATCGTCCCTCTTATCTACTAATCATAGTTTTTAAAATTATGAGCTATCACCAGGAATTCTGTAATTTGGCTCAAGTCCAACTTTTTTGGGGGGAGGGAGATATGTGAGAGAGAGAGTGAGAAGGAGACCTCCATCTAAGAGAAAGTGTATCAAACAAATTCTAAAATTAGTTCCCTTTTCTACTCCATCGCCGTCAGCGGGCGAACGCCCTCCGTGCTGGGATTTCATCCTATTCTGGCTGCAAACCCTGCTGTTCACGACACGTGGCGGCCTCTGTGTCTCAGACTGATCGCCTGCTTCCTGTTTCCGCGGTTCTCAGCCCGGCTGCGCGGTGTACCCTCGGCGATCGCACCAGCGTCCCTGGGGTGCGGCCCAGGCGGCTGTGTGTTTTCAAGGCTTCTTTGGTTCTGCTGAGTCCAGTCCTCCTGAGAAGCGCTGGTCAGCCTGGCCCCGCTCTGGCCCCGCTCTGGGCCCTGCACTCCCCGGGCCGCAGGCCCCGCTCGGGCCCCCCCACTCCCCCGGGCCGCGGGCCCCGCTCTGGGCCCCCCTACCCCCTCGGGCCGCGGGCCCCGCTCTGGGCCCCCACCCCCATTCTCCGGTGGGTGCTGCCGCCTCGGGGCGCCGTTTCTCCGATGACCACGGCGGCCTTTCCTGCCCAGCGTCCCAGTGCAGACTGCGCTTGCTTCTCAGAGCGTTTGTCTGGGACGAGGTTTAGTTTCGCCACGATCTCAGAACGAGCTCTCCCACCCGGAGGGGTGCCACATATGCCCACGCCGTTTAAGACAACTGAAGTGTCACCAAATGTCCCTTACGTTGGCTTTCTCCAAAAGCCGACGCGACAGAATGTAGGCGCCGTGCACGTTTCCCTCGGGGATGGTGACACGTTTTCAGGAGCCCGACTGTTTGGAGCTACAGTCTCCAGGCCGACAGCTTTCACCGCCTTCTGGAACAGGCGACTTGCAGACAGCGCCCCCGTTTCTTAGTCACCAGTCCTTCCTTCATCTTTTTCCAAATGGAATTTTGTTACAGAAATACTACGCTTACCTCGTAGAACATAAGATAAACGGTAGTGTTCTTAAAATCTTAAATATAGTCTCTGCTATCATTTTGGCGTCCTTTCTGAAGTCTTGATTTTTATAGCTGTGTGTTGTTTTTTTTCTGAGCATTTTCAGCATCTTTTCATGTTGTCGCGCGCGCGCGCGCGTGTGTGTGTGTGTGTGTGTTGGACTTGGAGGCCGTCGGCAGCGTTTCTCTGTCTAAAGGAACACTGGGATCAGGTCCCCAGGCCCCTCGATGTCGCCGTCGCTCACCTGTGCCGCGGGCTGGGCTCCTAGACGTGGACACACTGGGGCACCACAGTGCACGAGGCGTCCCGGGCCACCACCCCGCCCACGGGCCTTCTCCCAGCAGCTCCGGTGGGTGGGTGGGTGCGGGGCCCCTCAGGGCGAGCGTGATGGGGCTCGCGGCCCGCAGCTCTGAGCTGACGGGTGTTGCTGTTCTTCCCAAAGCGGCCTGCCTCATTCGGGGTACGATGGACACAGTGCCACCCAGCCAGGGGCCGTGCTCCCGGGGGCACACATGCCACTGTCTCTTTCACTGTGATATGGTTTTTAAAAATTGAAACGTTCTCTGTAATTTTTTTTTTTTTATCACACCTTGTATTTCTCCTAAATATGTTTCATCTAAATTTGGACTCACCTGGGAGGACATTTTGGTTTTGAACCCGGAGCGGCCTGGGTTTGAAGGGGGACCCTATCCCGTGTGACCCAGGCACGCTGTGTCACCCCCTAGCACTGGCTTCCTCCTTCTAGAACAGAACTACGGTTACACTTCAAGGCTGCGGTGAGGATTAGGAATAGCACAGCTGTAAAGCTGAGCACGTGGCCCGCGTTGGGGGACTGCCATGTCTGTGAGCCAGTATTCGTTCACGAATCGGGCCCTAACCTTCTGAGGGTTCCTGCTCAGGGCCTGGCCCCACTAAATGCTTTACACACAGGGACTCATTTAAGCCTCAGAATGACCTTCTGGGATGTGGGAGTGCTGTGGTTAAATACCTGGTCCCAGATCACTTAGCTCTCACGTGGCGGACCTGGGTTTCGAACGCCTGCAGCCTGTCCCCAGCATCCAAGTGATTAATCACAGAACTCTGCTTCACCCCTCAGTGCAGTTGGAACCGTTCTGCCTGTCGCTCTGGATGCCCATCTGCACGGTGTGAGAGTTCCCATCTTGGCAGAGATCCTCCGGCATCGAAGCCGCGGCTTATCCTTGGGCCATCCTTCTGACGTCAGAAGAAAGACACGTTATTTCATAGGACAGGCCGGAGGGGAGCCTGGGAGGGTGGGGCGCTGTCGGGCTCGTGCGCTGCAAGGACATTTCTTATTCCAGGCTCTTCGTGCGGGTGACTCTTAGAATAATGTGACTGACGTCTCCCAGGGCTGGGCGGTGACCCTGCCCCGATGGCCCAGTGTCAAGTGGGTCTGCTGGGAGCCAGCCAGAGAACCTTGGGGATGTGAGCAGCTCGGTGGTGACAGTCAAGTTCTGTCATGCACCTGGACTCTGTTCTGGAGAGCTGTGTGACCTTGAGCATTGGGTCAGACTGTCGCTAAGCAGTTGCCACATCCTTCCAAAGGGCGATGATAGTTCTTGTCCCACTTAGTACCTTAGATCAAAAACTCAGAGAAAAGGGTTATCTTCTTGATTGCGAACAGAAGCTTATTTTCTAGAAAGGAAGTAAGGAAAGCTTTGCCCTTCCATGGGCTTCATTACCCATGGCGGTGGGCGTGGGGGCGGGGGCATGAACTGTGTTTGTCTGTTGGTTTGTTTAAAGGAAGTTTTTATAAGAAAAAAGTAGGTTTCTATGATACATGGTCCTAGAAAAGAGGAAAATATCATCCATTGTCTTTTCTTTCCTTATTGTTAAAATTTGATTGATTTCCTCTGTGAATACATGTAACTTCTCTTTAATCACATAGTATCATGTTCTAAAATTTAACATTATAACATTTCCTTGTATTGAAGTTTTTATGAACATCAGAAGATTTTAAGTGTCATTTAGTGATGTACCGTAATTTAGTCAACCATTTATTGATATTTGGAAACTGAAGTGTTTCTAGTTTTTGTGTAAATGTAAACATAAGCAACGCTGTGGTGGACATCTTTGTAAAAACAGATTTCTGTAGCTATGGGATAATTTACTTGGGATATATTCTCATACCAGGCAGAATTTGGGGAACTCCTTGGAAGAGCAGTGTGGTCTGAGACTGCAGGTACTCTAGCTAATAACGCCTTTGTGGTCCTTCCTTAGCCACTATCCGGCCCTCCTTTATTGGCATTTTCTGGTCAAACAGGTGTGAACTGTGATCTCTGGTCTCAGAATGTCTTGCCTTGACCCACTCCCCAGTTGATGAAGGGATCTATATAATTTTGATGTTCATGTTATTTATTGATAGAGGACACTGGGGAGAATTTTTTCTCCTTTATGCTCAGCATTCTTCATGTACTCTGCAGTGTTTCACTTAATTCCACATGTATTTGTTGATCACGAAAAAGCAGCTGTGGGTCAATTGAAGGAATTTTAATTAGGATTGAGAAAATCTATTATAGGTTCAGAATCTGGCTCTGCCCTTTACTAGTGACCTTACATATGGTAACTAAGCTTCCTGAATCTTATTTCATTTTGTTTTCCACCTGAAAAGTAGAAATGATATCTTTTTCCATGAGTATCTGTGAAGATAAATAGATGATGAGCTTAGTAAACTATGCAGTTTTACTTTTATGTAAATAAAAGTTACAGTTATTGCCCTATGTGTAAATTGTTCCGCTGACACTCTTGATAAGCATCATTCATTCATTTAGTCAGCAAACACTTATGAACTATTAATACTACGTGTGAGACAATGACCTGGGTGCAGGGCACCCTCACTGAGAACCTCCTGATATAAACAACTGAATTGCTTCGGGAGCCTCTTCTGTTTCTGCCAAACTCCCTACACCTCCTCATCCCGCCCTGCGCTGATTTCCTCCTTGGGAAACTGTGTGCAGCTGAGAACCTGAAAGCTGGGTGATGGTCCAGTTCTCAGATTGGGAGCACAGTTTGCATGTATTAGTCTTCACTGCAAACACTGGGGACCAAAACCAAGTGGGAAAGCCACCGTCCTCAGAAATCTGGTGCTTCAACCCCATCTGTATCATCGACCTGTTGTCATGCTTTCGGGCAAGTCACTCCGTCTGAGAAAGTTTGTGAAATGGGATCAATACTACCTGTGTCAGAAGGATTCTGAAAATAAAACAGATGGAGATAAATGGAAGTGGAAATGGGTAAAGTGCTATAAAACGTAAGGCACAATTTCGAGCAAGTTGTGTGTAATAATTTTACAATAATTAACCGTTACAGTCATAGGTGTTATTAATAACAACACCCTCATAATCATTGTTCATCACCTAAACCACCAACAGTTATTATTGTAAGTTATTATTTTATTATATTTTAAAGTACAACGAATGGGCAGTTATGAGGAAACAAAACACTCCCTTGAACCCTAGAGTGAGAACGTTGCTTGGGCAGGAACCCCGTGTCTGTCTCCTGTTGTTTACCTTTCTTCAGTGTACGTTACAGCTGGTAGGCAAGTGAAAGAGTTAATGGGAGGAGCGGGTGGGGATGGATGATTTGTTTTCTGGGAGAGGCCTTAGGGACCCCCTCTCCGGTCGCCATCTTGCCCTCCTCTCCCGGGGATGGATGATTTGGAAGTTGTCAGCTGAAGCTGAAGCATCGCCCTGTGGTTCTCCATTCAGTCAGTGGTTAGAGCCCGTGCAACATCTCTGTAATTAGTTTCTCCTCTTCCCTTCTCTCCAGCTATTCGTTTGGCTCAAGTCCTTGACACCTCTCACCTTTCTGCCATAACAGCCTCCCCACTGGCCTCCTCATCCACTCTGTTCTGCATTTCAGAACTTTCAGTGGCTCCCCCTTGCCTGCAACATCTGCACTCAACTGGGGCAATGGGAGACCTTGTTGCATCAAAGTAATTTGTTACTACTGGTAATTAGAGAGCAGAAGTCTGTGAATAATTTATTCTTTTGTTTTACTCTTTAAAAACCAATTAGAGCAAGGTTCACTGTATCATTGCTGTCTAGCGTGGGAGAATAAGGGTGGAATTAGAGCTAATGCTTGGAAAAATCATGAATAACCCCCGGATATGCCTGCAGAAGGTGTCATTCATCATTTAGGTTGTGGGAGAAAGGAGTTGAGAGCCGGTGGCCTGAAGAAATCCACATTTCTTTGCGTATCACAAAGGGAATCCATGCTACATGGTCCTTATTGAGTCTTGAGCCTTCTCTCCTACCAGCTCTCCACTCCCCCCACCCGCACCCCCTGCGCTGTTCCCCAGCCACACTAGTTGTAGTGACATTTGTTTCCTGCCCAGTGTCCATTCTTTTTTCTTGTGAGAACAG
This sequence comes from Lyroderma lyra, assembly GCA_004026885.1. NCBI lineage: Eukaryota > Metazoa > Chordata > Mammalia > Chiroptera > Megadermatidae > Lyroderma > Lyroderma lyra. The sequence continues at coordinate 43,731 of PVJL010008561.1, forward strand.
AAACCTGGTCCCCTTTGCTGAAGCTCTGCTCCTCTGCTTTCATCCTGCATGGCTTGGGTGGGGCTGACCCCATCTCCAGCCTCCGAGCTTGGGCCCTGTACCCATGCCTGGCTGGTGGAAGTACAGGATTCCTTCAACCACTGGAATTGACTGGAGATGGTCAGGTGCCTCTAGATGGCCCAATCAGGACCAACCTGTGATTTTGCAGGAATTACTGGGAAAGTGGTGCCCAGTCAGTAGGTGCCCAGTCAGTGTGTCTGGGCCTGCCAGGGGCCATGTCGCCACCACGCAGAAAAGCCTAGGTGAGTCTGAAGCAGACACAGAGAAGTGCTGAGAGACAGGTGAACACAGAGTCCTGGTGACATCATTGGAGTCCCTGGATCCACTTGACACTAGATAAAGCTTGGTTTTATGGGCCGATGTATTGTGTCTGTCTGTCTCTCAGTTTAAGTCAGTTTGAGTTCAGCTTCTGTCACCTCATACTAAGTGTCCTGACCAATATGCTGGACACCCTACCACTCCAAGCCCTTTGCCATGGTGGGTTTTTGCTCATGGCCTAGAATGCCCCTCCCCATCTCTCCACCCAGTCTCTGTACCTCTCCAGGCCCAGGTTAGATATCCCCACTGCCTGTCCATCTGACCTGGGCAGAATGAGCCTCCTCTCCGTGTTCTTGCAGCCTGGGGTCACACATGTCACTACACTCTGTCCTACTGTTATAGCTGTAAGACTGTAAGACTACACGTTATAAGACTACAACACGTGCATCGGAATCTCTGACCCCTCACTTCCGAGATCCTTAATATCAGACACTTGCTTATTTAAACTTACATCCCTAACAGATTGCACAGCTGTGTGAATAGGCAGTAAGTATTTGTTAATCTGAATTTAGGAGAAAAAGAGGCATAACCAAAGGAAGAAGTAAAGAAAGGAAAGAAAAGAAGTCCACTTTGTCCTTTAAAATCTGAGTCTTGGTAAAGGAAGACGGGAGCGACGAGTAACACGTTGAACCTATTTAATCTCTTTTTCTGGGAACTGTTTGTACTTGTCAGCTGCAAATATATTGCAGCCCCCGGATGGGCGGAATTTAGCATAGCACATGGGAGTGGCAAGAAGAGAGGCTGAAGCAATGATGCTAAGTTACACAGAGTCACAGTCAGTGACACCGCATCCTGCACAGCTGAAAACCTTCTACCAGCGGATGGGATGTCAACCCTGGTCTCACCGCTGCCGCGTCCCGACCAGCCGCGCTGGACTCCTGAAGTAGCCCTCTCCCGGGGCGCCCTGCCTGCGTCCTGTGTGCTGGCTCAGAGTGGGGCTGGAGATGGGCTCCTGTCACCCGCTTGCCTACAGATCGCAGGCCCCTAGATGTCTCTGGAAAACACCACTTGGGACTTGCTGTGGTAACTGAACTTGCCTCCACAGACCCGTTTTCCAGGCCTCCCATTCTTCCCTACGGCGTTGCAGCCACAGCGAACCCTGCCCAGAACCTTCTGCTGACTCTGCTGTTTCGGTAGTTCTCTTTGGTAGGTCTCTGCACCTGGAGCACTCAGTTCCCACCTCTTCAAGACCAAAAGCTTCATCCTTTGAGGCCACAGATGAATGTCACCTCCTTGCCCTTCCACGCTCTGGACTGCTCTGGGAAGTTGTGGTCACTAGAGTTATTTGGATGTTAGGATAGGGCAGCTTCGGTGACAAACAAGCCTCCCTCTCAGGGCCGCACACGGTAAAGCTTTCTTTCTTCCTTGGCCACCTTCCTGTGCAGCTCGAGCACTCTTCTGTCTGGCAGCCTCCAAGCAGAGACTCAGCGATCTGGGCCTCTTCCGTGATGTGACTTGGTCGCCTCCCAGGCCTTAGTTTCCAGCTGCCTGCCTTGTGAGCAGGAGAGAAAGACAAGGGGTGGTGGGTGGCGTGAGATGTTTTAGACACCGGACCAGGAAGTGGTGCGTGTTACTTCCATCCACACGCCGTAGGCCAGACTGAGTCCTGTGGTGCCCGTCCAAACACAAGGGTGGTTGGGAAATGTAGTTTTCTGTGGGCCCTGGAAGAAGAAATGGGCTTGGTGGGCCCCTGGCCAGTCACTCCTCAGTACTGGAGAAGTCGGTCTCATCATGTCGGCACCCTTAGGCATCTCTGAACGAAGTCCTCCAAGTGCATCAGGCAGCGGTGAAAGCCACGCCCTGGAGGACCTGGGTGTGGGCAGCACCACGCAGACTGCCTTCTGCTGTTCTAATTTTGTTTTCTTGCTCGTGAGCAGGGACAGAACCTTGGCTGCCTTCATCTTTATACCTTCCTTCCCCCACTTCTCCTCCTCTTCCTCCCCTTGTGTGCTCTTCTTTTCTCTACATCTCTCCTTCTTACCATCTAAAATGTTCGATTCCCTTCGCCCTCCCTTCACCTGCTTACCAGTCTCACCCCAAACCCAGTCACAACAGCCTGAGCCCACACAGAGTCAGGGATGGGTGTGTCCGTGTTCTCGGGACGGCGGAGAAGAGGGCAGCCATTCCACTCCTAGACGTGTTGAATACGTTTTAAATCTGGAAGTGCTTTTACATGTACAGAAAACTTGCAAAGATGACTCAGACTGTGTCCATGTACCCCGTCACCCGACTTCCCCTAATACTAATGTCCTCCATTTCCGTGGTACTTTGGTCAAAATGGTGACACTGACGTTGGTACATCACTATTAACTGCACTCCGGACTTTATTTGGATTTTGCCATTTTCCCCACCATTGTTCTGCTCCGTGGTCTCACCCCGGGCGCTGTATTACGCCTGTCTTTATGTCTCATTAAGTCTCCAGTGGTCTGTAATGGGTTCTCAATCTTCGTTTTGGATGACCTTGACAGTTTCGAGGAGTACAGGGCAGATATTGTGCAGAATGTCTCTCAGTGTGGGTTTTGTTTGATGTTTTTCTGATGATCGGTCTGGGGTTACGGGTTCTTGGGCGGAAAAGCACAGGCGAAGTTCTCGCCTCATCATTATCGTATCAGGGAATGCATGTACCTACATGGCATCACTCGTTGGGATAAACTGATCACTCGTTTAAGATAGTGTTTGCCAGATTTCTCCAAGGGACTCTTTTCTCCTTTCCAGATTCTTAGTCATTGGCTACCAGTCCCGAAGTCCCGCCCACACACAAGGAGGGGGCGACTAACCTCCACGTGGAAGGGAGCATATCTACTCAGTATTATTTAAAGCCTCCTATTCTTTACGCTTCACCACTTAAATGCTTTCAAAGTTTCTAAATATATTTCAGCCTCAATGACAGCCATAAATCATGGCCTCAAAAGCTGTCTCCCTGGCAACTAAATGAAGAGCCTTGAAAATGTTTATTCCACTGGTGCCAGAGAGAGTCCATCCTGAGGAATGAAAACAGCAAGCAAATGAACCTATTAGCATATAATCATTCTGTGAAATAGCACACCGTGGAGCTGGCTAATAACCACAAAATGCTGCTCGCTTCACTCCCTAACTCCATTATTCATGAACGCACAGCCGCACTCCTGGGTGAAGTGCTGAGACGCCTAGGCTTTTTACAGTCACCCCCAGTGTTTGTGGCAGGCCAAGGTGCACAGGTGCTCTGCTGGTTGCTAAGGGCAGAGGGCAGAGGGTGCATTTTGCCGCTGTAACAGCCGCAATCACTGCCTGCCCAGCCAGCTGAGAGCATCTGATGTGCCAGGGAGGAACCTGCGGAACGACTGAGAGGAGGTGGAGTTTCTGGCTTCTCAGCTGTCAGGAAAAGTGTGAAAGGAAAACTTCAAATGAAAATTGAAATGCACCACAGCTCTAATGGATTTTCATTAATCATCTAGTTGGGTGAAGTCATCGAGGCGGATCACTTCTACTTGTGAGAATCTGCAGATGTAGAAAGTGGTGCAGCTGAGTACAAGGAGAAGGCTGCCTGAAGGCTTCTCTGCTACTGTACATGCTTGCTGGGACAGACAGCACAGAAGCAGGAGCTGCAAGAGAAGCACGTGGCTGTTGGCATCAGGCACACCTGACTTTCAGTCTTGACGCTGCCATGCCTTCGTCACGTGACCTTTGCAACTCTCTTTTGAGTCTCAGATTTCTCATCTGAAAAATGGAGTTAATGAAACTTTGTTTGGATGGTTGTTGCAAGGATTAAATAGAGATAACACCTGTTAAGTACCTACCTGCTACTTAAGAGACGACAGTTGCATCAGAATGCTTTTGGCGCAAGTAACAGAAAAATCCAACCCAAAGTGGCCAAAATCTCAAAAGACTATTTACGTTATTTCACATAAATACAAGAGTATCGGTAGGATGACTCTGGGATTGGGTGCTTCAGAAGCTCAACGTTGCCATCAGAAGCCTGGGTTCTGTCCATCTTTCTGCTGTCTCACCCTCAGCAGGATGGGCGAGTCCTCAGAGCGGCTCTTCTCACAGTCATAATGTGGCTCCCAAGGAAGATGATGTCTTTCTTGGGAGTGAGGAAGCCACTTTCAAAAGCAACCCCACCCCACCCTTCCTTCCCCAGTTGACTACTTTTCACATCTTATTGATAAGAATTACATCACAGATTTGTGTCTAAATCATAGTTGCCATCATTGGTTTAGACCAGTCAGGATCCACCCCCGGCTTACTATAATTGATTTCGATCAATCAGGATCCACTCCTGAGGCAAAGGCTGGTCCACTGTCCCTCATGCACTGACCATATTTTTACTTAGGAAAAAATATTGGGATGTTGTTAAGAAGGAGGGGCCTGAGTTTGTCAGAACTTTTACAGACCTGGCATTAAGGTTACTGAGATAATTCAGGAGGCTGGTTATTGGCACGACTTGTTAAAGTGTGGATATCCCTTCCTCTCCTTTAAATTGGTCATTTGGTTCATTCTTTAATATTGTAGAATCTCGGCATTTCAAGGAATCTCTCTGAAGCATGTGTAAAGAATTATTAGTGTTTCTTCTTGAAATCCCACCAATATCCAGGAGTATCTCCCTACAGTGTGACTGAATGACTTCCGGCAAACCAACCCTGAGGTGATAGCTTGAGGGGATTATTTACATCAAAATTAATTGAAACTAGTTAAAACTACAAAGTCAGCTCATTAGTTCCACTAGACATATGTCAGGTGTTCAGTAGACACATGTGGCTAGTAGGTACTGCATTGGACAGCACAAAATATGTAACATTTCTGTGATTGCAGGAAGTTCTCCTGGACATCAGCCCTCTCGATTATCTCCAGACCTTTCTAGTTTTAAAATTCTAAAGAAATAAGAGACTCAGGACTACTAATTGCTATGTATGGATTTAATAATGTGATTGGTTGAAAAAAATAACAATAAAAGTGATTTATGGGTCAACATTTAGACAGTCTTACCATAAGTTGTTAGTTGCTCTACATAAACTGAAATTAATGATTCTAAATATGTCTACATCTGCAACATGAGTCTTAATTAATTAGTATCTAATTTATTTTGTGCCTACTCATTTATGCCCACAAACCTCAGCTCTTGGGTGTTGCAGGAGTGATAATCTCTGATGTTATTTTTTGCCTTGTCTTGATCTGCCCAGTCTCTGCATTTCCCAGTTGTTAACATCTTCATCAACCAGAAGATGGGGTCAAGAGAACTTATTAAATTCAAATAGTGAAAAATTACAGCTTGTCAGTGTCTTGGGTGAGGGTTTTGTGGGAGAACATTGGTTCAAATAAGGAGTTGGGACAATTTGTTGATTTAATTATCTCCTAGTATTGTTATTAATAATAGTACCTTATATTGGAATATCCCTTTCATCTTGGTTATTTCATTTAATCTTCAGAGCAAACCTGTAAGTTATCGAATTATCCTCATTTTCAGATAAGAAAAGAGACTAGATTACTATTTGTAATGTGGCACATTCTTTGGGAATTATGCGTTTTAATAAAATAAGATTTTGGTTCAATAAAACTGTCACTGAATATACACAGTATGTGTTTCAAAAATTATAAAACTGGAATTTGAACTCAGAACTCCTGATTCAAAATTCGATGCTATTCATGTCATCCCTGGATACCTGCCTTCGTTCTTTACTATACGCATATCCTTGTATCTTTTCCCTTTTCCAGAGATACTTAACAAATGGCCACACTAAACTCTCATAGGAAGTTGTGAAATACACAATAAGTGGACTCGGTTCATGAGTAATCATGGAAGAACTTGGGGATCTTGACATAAAAGGTGTGATAAATTATATTTAAATAAAGGTATGTAAGTTGTAGTGGAATTTCTTTCTTCAGTCAGAGATGTAAACACTTATGGATTGATGTGAGCCTCTCATTTACTGTAAGCGACCATTTCCAGGCATGCCCTGGGGTGATGTCACAGGAAGGGGAAGGTCAGAGGAGGAGATGGTGATTTGAATGGACAGATGCCTCTCTTTTCCCTAATGTACTCTCTGTTACTGTTGTTCCCAGAGAGGAAACACTCTTTCAACTGATGTAGACAAAAACTGGGTGAAGGGCCAAGTGAATCGGGTAACAAACATGGGAAGTGGAAAATGATTTTTGGCTTTTCTCATGATTTAATCTGATGATGAACAGCCTTGGTCACCTCCCCTTCTGCTGCTTCTCCAGGGGACAGAGGAGTGTCCATGTTCTGGCAGTGAGTCCATCCCTCCCCTGGTTGGTTATTCAGTTCTAGCATCTTTATTTAGCTGTGGTTACGAATGAGCTCTCCACATTTAATAATGGTGACACCCAAGCAAAGCATATGACAGGGACTAAGTTGATTGTGTTGTTGGGAAAATGGCTCACTGGTTCGGAGGCTGGGGCAATCGCACAGACCTAAGAACCAGGTGATGCTGGCGTTTTCCTAATGGAGAGCGAAGCCACAAAGTGCTGGGGCTGGGGGTGGGTCTCGGTCTATTTTTAGATCGCTGTGGTTGCTTGCTATGCATCTCTGCTTGCAACATGTAATCTGGTTTCTGGAAGCAAGCTCCCCTTCACAGTACACATTGTGTTTAGTGTTTTGTAGGGTCCTTATTGAATCAGACTATTACTTTATTAAAACACTATGATATTCTCAGGCCCCATCCTGGATTACTATATATGGGAATAAAAATGAATGAATGAGTGAATATATGACTCTGTGAGTAAGGGTGAACTCATAAAGAAAATACAGTGCTTTCTAACTGCTGGGTTTAAAAAGAGCCTCCTGGGTATAATTGCTTCCTTCTTTTCTATTACGTACTGCCAAATAAACAACACTGAACTACTTCCAATTAAAGAAGTGAACTCGGCATGTGTTTTCACATGAAGACAACTTTTTGGGAAAGGAGGCAGACATTTTAGATTCTATTAGCCTCTGTTTACGACACAGTAGAGGTTTATCCTGGGAGCTAACGCTACCTCAGTGTGGATCAACATTGCAGCAACTTGGGCAGCGCCATTACTGTCATATACTTGTTTTGACTCCCCAACTTTGTAGCTAAACAGGTATTTTCATCAGAAGGAGTCTGAACCATTTTGAACCAATCCATTCTTTTAACATATTTTTATTGGGCATTTTACTATGTGCTAGACACTTCTGGGCACAAAAGAAGGAAAATGGATGCATGAATTAGGGTAGTTAGCAGGGCTGGCCATAGAGGGCTCTCTGTGCTTCCTTCAGAATCTCTCTTCATGGTTCTTCTCACCATCACTGCCCCCAGAGGTTTTTCAAAGTATTCTTTCCAACAACCTCATAGGACTTGCTAAGAGAAGAATTGTGGTAATGCAGATTTCTCCACTGGACTACATTTCCCGTGATGTTTTAGTGTTCCACATTAATCCCTGTATCATTGGAGTTCTCCAGAGATATAGAACCAGTAAGATGTATGTGTAGGTAGAAAGAGATTTATTATAAGGAATTGATTTATGTGATTATAGAGGTTGTCAAGCCCCAAGATCTACACCCGAGAATCGATGGTGTAGCTCCACTTGAAATGCCAACAGGCTTGAGACCCTGAAAGAGCAGTTTAAGTCTGGAGGCAGAAAAAAACCAGTGTCCCAGGTCAAGGCAGTCAAGCATGAGGATTTCCCTCTTACAAGCAGGTGGGTCTGTTTTAGGCTGTTATGGAAACTTGAGCATTTCCCATTAAGCTGTCGTTTTTCTGGGACCCCTCTGGTAGTTCCCAGTAGGCACCTTAGATTAGGCAACCCTGGAGTTGTAGTTAAGACTTTGGCTTAACCTGGGACTTTTCAGTGTCATTCTGCATGTTTCTAGTGGGCAGTTTTGGCTTACTAGCTTGAATGTTTGCAGTCTCCCTTTATTTCTTCCAGTTTCCTGAGAATCTTCTTGAGCTTTTGGTTGACTTGGAATTTTAGCATAAACAGAGGTCATCCAAGTATATTCATGGTCAGTGTGAAAGGCAGGGATTCAGTGGGGGGCAGAAAAGAGGAAAAACTTACTTTCAGCTTGCCATTGAAGCTGATACCTTTCACCTTCACAGTTCCCATGCCTGGCATACCCCCTCACACATGATCTGGCTTGGCATGCGGTACTCAGTCCTTCTAGAAGGAGTTCTGGATAGGATCAGAAGTTAGCCATATCACTATTTGTATCACCAATAGCATAGAGCAACTGCAAAATGCTTTGACCTAGAGATACAAATAATGTCACATTTTATTTTTATTTTCCTAAATGAAATCAGATCTGGCTTTAAGCTCTACTGGCTGTGGTTGGGGAAGAATTCCGATAATTTTTATTGGGTCTCTCTCTTTCTTCTCTGTAGAATCGTGTAAGGACCTCAGCAGTTACCTGGGTTGTAGGAAATGGGAGAAGGACCTAACTTCAAGTCCATGGTGGTCACTGTTGTGCTTACCTTTCCATATGTTCCTAGATGTGCCATTGAGGCTAGTCCTCTGCTTCTGTCATTGCCTGTGATGATGCCCTCCTCAAAGATTGCAGGCTTGACCACGGTGATGCTATGCAACTCTCCACTTCCTCTTCCCTACTCCTTACTTCCCAAAACATACTCACATGACTTCCCAGGCTCTGGGAATACAATCCTTAGGGAAAAGAGAAGTCTCTCTTCCCCTTGTTGCACCAGTGTCCATCCTGTCCTCTCCTTAGACAATCTCTCCTAAAATATTGTCCTGTTAACTCTTCCCCAAGGGTAACAGAAACCAGCTCTCCAGGATGCAGAGCCCAGCTCCCCCTTGAGAGGGGAAAGGGAGAATACCTTTAATTCTTTTGACTAATGAGTTCACAACAACATCCCATCCCCTAAATTAAAAGCATGGTATCAATTTGTCAATAACTCATTCTGTTCCAGAATTTCTTTAGTTATTTAGGGGAAAAAGGTGAGCAGTGGATTTTGAACACTGTTGACTACAAACTACCATAAGACTGATCAAGGAAATAAAAGACAAATTACCAATATTAGGCATGAAGGAGAGGATGTGACTCGAGATGATGCTACACAAACGTGCATGTGTGCCCATGTGTACTCCTCCATGTCTTGTAAACTGACCAATTGTTATAATAAGTTTGAAAGACTTTAAGACACAAAGAGGTGAAAGGGTGCTCTACCGGAGTTAGAAGGCTTAGGGTCCAGTTATAGCTCTGATAATAATTTTGAGCAAGTCTTTCAACTGCTATGGGCCTCAGTTTTATTATCTGTAAAGATTATATAAAGAAGAGTATAATAAACATACATCCTTAGGCCCTGAGACCCAAAAGGAATCATGTACATGAAATCACCATGTGAACTATATACATTACCATTTCCATGAGGTAGTTTTCTTGCCGTTTTTACTGTTATCGGAGTTGGGTCAAATAGTTTGGAATAGTCAAATAGTCATACTGCTTAACATCAATATTTTTCTCTTGAGCTTTAAAACAAAGTCTCTCTGAGGGGTTGGATAAAACAAAAAGTTGATCACGTCAAGGGAGGTAGAAATTTCAAGGATGTTTTCCCTCTGATCGACTGCCTGGTGCACACCAAGTAAAGGTTTTGATTTCTGTATTTTGCATTTGTATATTTGCAGGAGCAGAGGAATAGAACTTCGCTTGCATAGTTGAGTAATAACCTGCAAATAATAGTGCTTTTCCCATATGGCCCAGGAAGTCACAGTGAGATGAGGAGTGTTAGCACTGCATTTTCACGCTCAGTTTATTGTCATGAAAGGGGCTATAAGGTGCTGTTGCTGAACTTGTCCAGGGATGTGACTGAAGCTCATAGAAGAAATAATTATGTGGTTATAAAAATGCATACATTTTATAATTCTATAGTTTTGTGGTCCAAAACAACAGCAGAAGAAGACACAAATCACCTAACAGGGCATGTAGGCTGAAAAGACTTTCAGACCCGTCTCCCCCGTCTGACTTCCCTCCTCCCTTTCTAGCTCACTCCTCCCTCAGCGCCTGGCTTTCCAAGGTTCCTGCACCTTCTGTGTTTTCATCAGCTCGTCAGCCCTCTCACCCCAGGTGGTGGAATGGAGAGAGGAAAGTACAGTTGGCAGAAAAATTCTGGCACCTTCTCTTAAGCTGTTTTACATATGCATGTGCCTATTATGAGCAGCCCCCCTGCCATTGGGGAGGTCATTAAGGTGTTTACTTGGAATACATCTGACAAACCCCTGCCTGCTTCTTGGTTATTATGATGCACCAGCTTCAGTAGGAAGCCACAAGGACATACCCCTCCGATCCCCTGAGAATAGCAGGTGTATTATCTTAGGAGGAATGCTGAGCACCTTAGGAGTGTGCTTTGGCAATGAGGTAGGCACAGGTCTGTGCTGTCCAGTCTTCCATAAACCAAGTAGCGCGTGAGCACCCCATAGCAGACGTAGGTGCAGAAGTTAAAGGGGGAATGGGTCGACCAAGGTGCTGCTACCAAAACATCACCTGAAGTTTCAAGGCACCCTGTAGTTCCATCCCGGGGAAATGCTAAATTGAAGGATAAACCCTTTTTTGATTCACACTTCTCCAGTGTTTGGGGGATTTTAAGGGCTTGGCAGGGGTGTCCCACCTTTTGGCTTCCCTGGGCCACATGGGAAGAAGAACTGTCTTGGGCCGCACCTAAAATACACTGGCACTAACGATACCTGATGAGGTAAAATAAGGTCCTGCATAATTTTTGCAATTTTTTAAAGAAAGTTTACGAATTTGTGCTGGGCCGCATTCAGAGCTGTGCTGGGCTACAGGTTGGACAAGCTTGGTCTAAGGAAGCTCTTTTACAAAACCTTCATGTGCTCTATCTACTTCAGTCTCCTGGGATTTTCCCCCAATTTTACTTGACCTCTCTTATCCTTGCCAGTTTGTCCCTGCCATCTTGGTCCCTTCGTCGTGTGCGGCTTGGTTGGCTTCTGACAAGTCACATGTGTCTTCTGTGCAAAGCCTCCTGGGATTTGTAGTTCTTCCCTCTGATGGCTGTTTTCAGAATCTGCCCATACAGCTTTCATCCTTTCTCTCCTTAGAGAACTGGGGACAAAGAAGCCACTCTTGCCTGCCACCTCACTCCACCTCTACTCCCTACACCATTTCCTGTGGTGGGGAAGGGGTTCCAGCAAGTTTAATATAACCAGCACCCCACACTCACCCCATTTTATGTCTCCGAAGTGCTATGGACGTGGTGATAATCTTGAGGAGATTTCCTAGCGTCACTTCACACCTGCTCCCCTGCTCCAAGTCCCCTGAAAACCTGGGGCCTTTGAACTGGCGATGTATCATTTCTGTACTTTCCGACTTCATTTGCTTTCACTCTCTCCGGACTTTTGAGAGATTTGGTATTCGGGAGCCTAATTCACAGCCGTTTGACTGTTCCTGCTGCGGTGGGCAAGCAGGGCCTCCCTCTTCGCTTCCGTGGGTCCGCTGCCCCCTCACGTCTCCCAACAGTGCCCCCAGCTTTGCTGCTTAGCGAGAGCACCTGCGGGGTGACACGCTGTGTGGGTGGCGGTGTTGGGAGCTGCTGTGGACTTTCTGAAATTGCTCTGAGGAGTTTGAGGAGAGTTGGCAGTTCCCTCTTGGGCAGTTAAAGCTGTCTCCTAATTAGCTCAGTGGTTATTGCCCTCACCTGATTCTGAGATCGTAAATGCAATTGCTTGTACCCCCCACCCCCACCCCACACCCCCCAAGGCGTGCGGTCTCTGAAAGGCTGCTCGGTTGGTGGCAGTGGCACTGTCTTGAGGGACCACGAGTCATCAGCATCGTCGTTAGGAAGGTGTATAAAGTGGGGGTTAGTCTTTTGCTTTAAATTAGGCAGAGAGTGAGGGGGAGAGGGTGGGGAGGGACAGAGATGATGACAGAAAGGGCCAGGGCAGTGGCCCCAGGTGGGACACGTGCAGCGCTTCTGTCTCCTCTGTGATGCAGGCTGTCATTTAGGAGGAAGTCGTGGGCTTTGGAGACAGACACACCTGACCTGTCACTTTGGTGCTGCAGTCCCGGGTGAGTGCCTTTTCCTAAAACGCGGTTTCTTCGTCTGTGAGCTCGCTCGGAGAGGGAGCTGGAGAAGCAGCCCTCACGCGGGGCCGCGGCAGGCCCTCCGTGGCGGTTTTATTTCACGATCCTTCCTCGTTTCTTCTTGACCTGAGCACGGAACACCTCACCTCAGACCCAAACACCCCCTCCTCTGTCCCTGTGACATACACCTGCACTCATGTGTGCGCATCTAAACCTGTTTCCTCCCCTTGCATGTGGTGCTTTAGTGATGCTGTTTGGCTGCCCCTCTGTCCTGTGCATAGTCACGTGTCTGTCTCGAATGCAAAGCCCTGCAGAGGGCAGTGGTCAGCCCCCTGCCGCCCGCTCCCCGCAGGGCCAGACCGTGGCCAGGCGGAGTGAAACAGGTCAGGAATGTGCTTTGATGAGCGGCCCTGCGTTCTATGGAGTCGGCGCGTGAGAATGCACGCTTCCCCAGCCAGCATCCGCTCTCTGTTGGTTGCCTCAGGAAGCTAATTCATGCACATTTCTGAGGATATTGGGAAAACCATGGACTCTCATGGTGCTGACTGTGCCTATCTGATATCTGGGTATTTATTTAGGAGGGGGACTGGGCATACCAGTGAGCAAAAGAGACCAAAGTCCCTGCTTATATTTAGCTTACATTCTCCAGCTAGTGGATAAGTAAAACCTACAGTTTGTCACATGAGATAGGTCTGGGGGAGAAAAATCAGACAGGAAAGGGAACGGGTAAGGCATGCCGGAGTGCGGAGAGGGGTTCCCTTTCGCCTGCGGCCTCTGAGAAGGCGAATTGAAGCAGAGGTGAGGGGGTGTCACGCAGACTTGCATGAGAGCATCTCAGGCCCAGGTTAGGGCAAGTGCAAAGGCCTGGAGAGGGACGTGATTCACAGACATCAAAGGAGGACAGTGGGCCGGAGCAGAGCAGAAGGATGGAGGTGGGGAAGGTGGGAACGACAGGTGGCGGGGCAAAGGGGTAGGTCTCTGCAAGGCCAGAGATCGTGCAGGGCTTTGTGGGTGGGCGATGAGGCCACTGGGTGATTTTGAGCAGATTCATCATAACTTTAATTAATTAATTTTGTTAAATTATTGGGGTGACATTGGTTAGTAAAAATTACACAGGTTCCAGGTGCACAATTCTACAGTGTATCATCTATGTGTTGTATTATGTGTTCATCACCCAGAGTCAGTTCTTTTTTTATCACCATATATTTGTGTCCCTGTCCCTTCTCCCCAACTCTCCTACCCCCTTACCCTCAGGTAACCACTAAACCATTGACTGTGTCCATGAGTTTTGTTTCTTTGTTGCTTTCAATTTTTTGTTCCACATGTGAGTGAAATCATATGGTTCTTGGATTTTTCTGTCTGGCTTATTTCGCTTAGCATGATGATCTCAAGGTGCATCCATGTTGTCATAAATGGCCCTATTTCATCTTTTCTTATAGTTGAGTAGTATTCCATTGTGTAAATGTACCACAACTTATCTAGTCATTGATCATAGTACATTTTGGTCGTTTCCATGACTTGGCCACTGTAAATAGTGCTGCGATGAGCACTGGGGTGCACCTATCTTTGTGGACTGGTTTTCAATAACTTCCTTTTAAAAGGATCACTTTGATAGCTGATCTGAGGACAGACTGAGGAGGGATGAGGCAGAAGCAGGGAGTCTAGTTAGGAGCTCTCATGGGCATCCAGGTGACAGGAGGTGTGCTAGAAGCAGTGCAGGGGTGAGATGTGGTCAGTTCTGGATGCATTTTCAAGGCAGAGCTAAGGAAATCTGTGGATGTGCAATGAGAGAACAGGGTGGGGGCAGGGAAGTAGAAAGACCTACTTGTTGCTCTAAAAGGCAGAACTGGGGACAAAGGATATTATACAGGAGCCGATGTGGACTCAGCAGTGAAATAAAATAGGAGCCTCAAATGACACTCAAAGCTGTCCAGTGCAGAAATGGGTGGCCTTTGTGTTGCTGAAACGCCAGTGCCTGGGAGAGTCCCAATTGAGGCTCTTGGACCTTGAGGAGATGCCGTGCACGGGAGGAGGGGTCAGCAAACTCCTTCCAGAAGGGATCAGCTGGTGCATACTTAGGCTTTGTGGGCCATACGGCCTCATTCTGCCAAGGCAGTGTAAAAGTCGCCGTGGACAATACCTGTGGCTAGGTTCCAAAACAATGTATTTACAAACAGAGGTGCAGGCTGGATTTGGCCCCCTCCTGCAGTGTGCTGTCCTTGGGCATGAGGGCCACTAGAGGTTCTATCCACCTCTAAAATTCTTTTATTCCCTGAATTAAAAAACCATCTCTATTTCAGGTATGTCTAAGTATGGGCACTCAAGGTCCAAGCACAGAAATAGTACATTTCCTTTTGAGTTCACTGACAAAACCAAGGCGAGTTCTTTGTTTCGACTTGACTATACAGTATTTTAAAAATATTAATAACTCCTTGAGAAATACATGTTCATACTATAAAAATCTGAAGACACCTCAGAGGACCTCTTCCTTCTAAAGAGAAGAAAAGACAAATCATCTGTTATTTTGCCAAGCAGAGACAGCCATGGTTACCATTTGCTGAATAGAAAATACCAAAATCTATACTGTGTGTCCTTCCAGACTTCTTCAATTTAGGCCAGTCATTCTCAACTAGGGACAGTTTTAGCCCCCAGGTACATTTAGCAATGTCTGAAGCTATTTCGGATTGTCACAGTGGGAAGTAGCTCTTGGCACTTAAAACGAAACAAACGTGGAATCAAAGTTAGATACTATTTTGTAATCTTCTCCTGCCCTCAGCAATAAACATCTATCCATGTATATAAACTCATCTTTTTATTGTAACATCAAAGCCGTTGTGTTACCCTTTCCTTCATATGGATGTAATATGATTTAACCTCATTTTTGGATATTTAGATTATTTCCAGGTTTTTTTTCCTATCATAAACAACACTGTGAGGAGAATTCTTGTACATAAATATTTATGCATTTGATAAATTTGTACCCCAGTGACTCACACTGTGCCCAGAGCAGGGTGGGTACTTGATAAATGTACCCCGAGGCTGAGCTGCCATTTCTCTCTCATTCCTCTGCTGCTATTTGTGGCCAATTCCCTGTCTGTTACTTTGGCCAAAGGGCCTTATTTTACCTCCCATCCTGGAGTGAGGATCACATGAATCAGATTAGATGGATGCCAGGAGTAAGGCGCAGATGAAGAGAAGGTATGACTTTTGGCCCAGAAGCGCGTGTTAGTCGGCGTGTTGCTCCGAGTGACTCAAACTCCATTTAAACCCCCCCCCCCCATTCTCCCACCCTGCTCTCCCACAACCCCGAGGTCTCTAGTCACAGCCGCGCGCACAGGGACCTGGGTTGATCTCGGACAATGCCGGGGGATGTAGGAGGAAATCGTGGCCAGATTTTCTAAATCATGAACATTTATATTGTATGTCCTACATGGTTATTAGAACAAAGAGGGAGAAATTGATGCAGGTTTTGAGCTAAGTGGGGGACTGAGGTATTTTGCATCTCTATAATTCTCTTCTGGAAATTTAATTTATGACAAAGGAAGCAAGAATACACAGTTGGGTAAAGACAGTCTATTCAATTAATGGTGTTGGGAAAACTGGACAGATACACACACAATAAAAGAAACTGGACCACCTTCTCACACCATATACAAGAATAAACTCAAAGTGGGTTGATGACTTGAATGTAACCTGAAACCATAAAACTCCTAGAAGAAGCACAGTCATTGAACTCTCTGATATTGATCTTAGTAATGTTTTTCTGGTATGTTGCCTTGGGGAAGGGAAACAAAAGAAAAAATAAAGGGACTGCATCAACTAAAAAGGTTTTGCATAGCAACCATCAACAAAACAAAAAGAAAGTGAAGGGGAGATCATATTTGTCAATGATACATCTGATAAGGGTTAATAAAGAAATGATACATCTGATAATGAGTAAATAAAATTTATAAAGAACTCACACAACTCGACACCAAAGAAATAAACAACCCAATTAAAAAAATGGGCAGAGGCCCTGACTAGATACTCTCCAAAGAGGACATACAGATGGTCAGTAGATACACGAAAAGATGCTCAACGTCACTAATCCTCAGAGGAATGCAAACTAAACCATAATGAGGTATCACCTGTCAGGACGGCCATCACCAATACATCAATAAACAGCAACTGCTGGCGAGGACGGGGCACAAAGGGGCCCCCCGTGCACCGTTGGTGGGACTGCAAACTGCAGCCACTCTGGTTCCTCAAATAATTAAAAATGGACCTACCTTATGATCCAGCATTTACACTTCTGGGTATTTATTTGAAGAAATCCAAACCACTAATTTGAAAAGATATATGAGGTTGGACAATTAATTTTGCAAACTCATCCTAGAAAAGGTGCTACATGCCTCATTGCTCAATATCACCATGGTCACCTTTGAAGTCCTCCCCTTGGGAAACCGTGCACTGCTGCCAGCGCCTTGTCCACCCTTCAAAGCAGTTTTATCAGATTTTGGGTACGACTACAGCTCTGATGGCCATTCCAGAAAAAGAGTTCCAAAATTGCTTTGAAGGGTGGACTGGGGCTGGCGTTGATGCATATCTTCCCAAGGGGAGGACTTCAAAGGCAACATAGTGATATTCGGCAATGAGGTGTGGAGCACTTTTTCTAGGATGAGTTTGCAAAATTAACTGTCGGACCTCAGATGCACCCCTATGTTCACTGCAACAGTGTTTACAATAGCTAAGACATGGAAGCAACCTAAATGCTCATCAATAGATGATTGGATATAGAGGAAGTGGTATATACATACAATGGAATATTAGTCATAAAAAAGAATGAAATCTTACCGTTTGTGACAACATTTTCATCACTATGGTCTTATGTTTCGCCAGGGAGCCCAGCATGGGAAGTGGCATCAGGTGTGACAGAACCATTCCATTGATCCTATCTATTGTGTCACGTGGAATTTCCATTAGTTAGAACAAGGTAATGGTGAATCGAATCAGTCAGTTCTTGAGGGCATGTTTGTACAATGCTTTCTTTTTCTCCAGCACATTTGTCAAGTATTAGGGAGAACATAGAAACACCAAGTCTGACCCCATGTGGGGCTGGAGGTTGGGACTAAGTTGCTCAGTAAAGGGCAACTCAGGAGCAGGAAAACGTGTGTGTGTGTGTGTGTGTGTGTGAATTTGTGCGTGTGTGTGAGCATTTGTGCATGTGTGTACGTGTGAGAATTTTTGCGTATGTGTGAGAATTTGTGCGTGTGTGTGTGAAAATTTGTGCGTGTGTGAGAATTTGTGCATGTGTGTATATGTGAGAATTTTTGTGTGTGTATGAGAGAATTTGTGCGTGTGTGTGTGAAAATTTGTGCATGTATGAGAATTTGTGCATGTGTGTATGTGAGAATTTGTGCATGTGTGTATGTGAGAATTTGTGTGTGTGTGTGAGAGAATTTGTGCGTGTGTGTGAGAATTTTTGCGTGTGTGTGAGAATTTGTGCATGTGTGTGTGAAAATTTGTGCATGTGTGAGAGAATTTGTGCATGTGAGAATTTGTGCATGTGTGTGAGAATTTGTGCGTGTGTGTGTGAGAATTTGTGCATGTGTGTGTATGTGTGAGAATTTGTGCATGTGTGTATTTGTGCATGTATGTGTATGAATTTGTGCACCTGTTTGTGAGAATTTGTGCATGTGTGTGTGAGAATTTGTACGTGTGTGTGTGAGAATTTGTGCGTGTGTGTGTGAGAATTTGTGCGTGCATATGTTGTCATTGCAGGCATTGCTTCAGAGGCTATTTGGTGTTTTGTGCTCACCTTTCTTATTCTGGCAAACAGGTGGTCGTGGATGGATCCATCTAGATTCAAGGGGAAGGTCAGTGTCTGACTCCATTGAGTACTGCCTTAGGCAGGACGGCAGTGTTTATGTGGTTTTCTGAAAAATTCAAGTAAGACATCACCTTCACTTTTTCCTTAATTTAGTAGAGATTGGCAGCTCAAAGCATATAGCACTAGTGTGTGATTTAAGGGAAAGGAAATTAATATGCCACTGGCAGGAGTTCATTGAGAGGGGTAAAGGAAGAGTCAGAGTGAACCCGAGAAAGTGACCCGGGTTGAGGGTGGACACGAGGGGAGGGGAGGCAGAGCAGGGACCTCTAGCTAGCAGAAAGGCCTGGTGGATGGTACACTTGAGTGAAGGTGAGTGACTGTAGCCTATAGTGAAAGGCCAAAGTCACGGGCGGTGAGGCGCCTGGCGCAGCAGGGCCTAATTTGTCATGCTCAGGAGCTCAGGCTGGATTTTGCGAACTAGAGGGATCCAGCAGACGTTTTTTAGTCCTTACTTCATATAGAACTTACTTCATATCACGTACAAAAACTTATACAAAGTATGCACAAGGCTCCACGATGTACAAGTGGTAGCCTTGGAAAGGACCTGAGGTATAACTGAATTTAAGATTTTTCCTCCAGAAGACGACATTAACCCAGTGGAGGTGAAACGCGTGGACACGGTGCCTTGCAGAAGAGCACACAGCTAGTTAGTGGAAATGTTTAGAAGCATAATCAGGTTTCCTGATTCAGTCCAGGTTGTACTTTAAGGCACAAGATGACATTTTCTTGCTTCAGGTATGTCTTTTATTGACACCAAAGAATGTGTGAATAAGTTTCTTTTAAAAAGACAGCTATTTTTGGGCTTATTTAATATATTTTACTTAATTTTTTTCATGTTTATCTAAAATACATATTTGTAAATCTCTGTTTTAAAATCCTTTCTGTGTATTGAGCAATTATTGTTGCTATAGCAATTTTTCAGAATAATTCACTGCTTTCTCCCCAACATTTTATCTCTTATTTATCTATGTATCTATTTATTTAATTTGTTGATTGATTGATAAAATATACATAAGATAAAATTTACCATTTTAGCTCTTTTAGAATATACAGTTGAGCGGCATTAAGTTCACTCACATTGTTGTGCAAAGATCACTACTGTTTGTCTCCAGATACATTTTCACCTGGATCTGATTTTTCATCATCTTAAACTTAAAACTCTCCATTCCCCCCAGCAACTGGCAGCTACCATTACATTTTCTTTCTCTATGAATCCCAAATATTTTTAATGAAAAATTTCAACTATATAGTTAAGGTGATAGAATTGTACAGAGAACATCGTGTGTCTGCTGCCTCGACTGTACAGTTAACCATTGCTGTAATCGCTTTTCCACAAGTCTATCAATTTGTTCCTCTCTCTATCATTCATCAACCCATGTTATTTCCTCCCCATGTTAATTTTTCGTGCCTTTCAAAGTAAGTTGCAGACATCAGTATCCTTTCCTCTAGCATGGCGGCACATCGCTTACCGAAGTTCAACATTCATTGGTGGCAGTAAGTCATTGTTTTTCATTTCAACAATAAGGGACTGGTTCAGAGAGTGTAGTGCTTTAGAAACAGCACTCTGGGCCCATTCAATAGGAGAGATCAGGTGGGGATGATCTGAGAGGACATTACTCAGAGGTCTACTGCAAGCCCAGATACACAGATCTGGTGTCCCTCGGTCCTGAAAGATGCATAAACAGAACAAAACAAAAAAACAACAACCTGGTTCAACTAAATCACTCCAACATAGTGAAGTAAAAGGAGTCAAATCTTTGGAATCAGATAAATCTGGATCGTTGTCCCAGGTGTCCTATGCATCTATCTTTGTATGCATCTTTGTTCTACTTTGATTAGTTAAGGATTTGATTTGGCTTATAAGAACACAAGAAAAAAAATAGAAGTTAAATAAAACCCAGGTGCAGGGATTATGCTATGATCATTTGAATTTGAGTTTCATGGCATCTTTAAGAAAGGAGCAAGTACAATCATTTATGCTCAGTGTCCATCAGGGGAAAGGCTCCCCAAGGTCGGATAGCCTTGGGCAAGTCACATCACTTCTGTGAACCCCAGTTCTCTCAGCTATAAAATGGGGAAAATAAATGCTTACCTGCCTCAGGGTTGTTGTGGGAATTATGTCAATCGAGGTCTTCGAAAGGACTTGGCACAGTGCCTGGCACACTGGTGCTCAGCAATTGTGAGTTCCTCCCTCTTTTCATGCCCTGTGACTTTGTGACTAAAAGTGGGGTGTAAAGAGTCCAGCAGGGTGAAGGCTTAAAAGTGGTGGTTATGGAGATATTTTAATATTCTATCTCATGACTTCATCCTGTATTGCCTTCTGATGAGGGCTCTAAAAGATCTTCCAAAATCATCCATGCTTGCTTCCCCTGGCTTTGGTTGAAGTGCCTCACCTGCTCAGTGATTGAATGAGTTCAGGAGGCGAGAGTCAAAGTTATGCCCAAAGGTGATCCATCCACAAGGAGGTGAGCAGGGGCTTCCAGGGTCCGTTACGTCTGGGGAACAGTGCGCACTGTACCCTGTTTTGGAGGTTCATAATACACCTTAGCACGTTAAAGCTGTCAGTAAAAGGAACCCTCTCCTATTTTGTAATCCAACAGTTTTATAACTTACTTGACCAAAGGCCATTTTTTATGACGCCAGCTTACAATTCTGTGCAACATAATATTATGGAAAATAATGGCCTGAGGATGGAATAGGTATTTGGTCCCTGTTGAGGCTGGAGAGAGGCTGGGTGTCAGGGACCTTATCATGAGCTGGTCTGTAGGCACTTGACTTACAGCTTCGTTTAGGCCTCATTTGAGGTGCAGGCCTGGAGGATAGATCCACGTTTGCATAAGGACGGTCAACACCTGACGCACGCTGTTTCTAAGGTTTAAGAAGCGGAAAGAGCAGCTTCCCCAGAAGCAGCAATCTAACTCTGCAAACTGAACGGAGGAAGAACATATGGGATGTATCAGGATGATGCAAAGCCACACGTCGTTTGAGGCCCAAAGTGGGCTGTGGACAGCGGTGATAAGTATGTGTGTCTCATTCGGTGTTCCCCACCCAGGTCTCAAGGCCAGTGTCATCCTGGCCAAGCCACATAAGCTCTGCAGCTGCTCCCTGTGACACAGCAGCAAAGGGCACAGCAGCCCTAGTGGAGGAAGGCTGCCGGGAGTGACACATTTCAGAGCCAGTGTCTGGGGAGACGACATTGAAGATGGAGGTGGGCCTGGATGTGTGCCCACGGGAGCGTGGGGGGGGGGCGGCATGGGGGTCAGAGCTGCCCGTTGAGGGAGCACAGTCTTTGCTGCCTGACTTCAGCCTCGTCAGAAATGCCACCACTGTCTGGTTTCTTGCCCAAGGAGATTTTTTTAGTCTTCAGGCAGTCTGAGCAGTGGGACGATTTGCCTTAATGAAATAAAAGGATGATTTCAGCGTGCATTTATTAAACATTTCCGGTATGTTCTGGAGGGCAAATTAGCCCAGTCCTTGCCTTCAAAGAGTTTATTTAGTATAGAGGGGCAGCTGCTCTTCTTACACAAATAAGGACAATAAGTAGAAAGAGTTGCAGATGTTAGCGGGGGTGGGGGCTGGGCAAAAAGGAGTGTTCGGAATAGTGGAGGGGGTGCGGATGGGG